>JARK01000388.1:21160-57247 GCA_000688135.1 Ancylostoma ceylanicum
CTCCCTCCCACTTTCTGCGTCCGCCACTGTTGTGGGGTTGTAATTTTCAGGAAAATTTGTATACGATAATGATTATCATACGATCCACTTATTGCAACAAAAACAACCAGTAATGTCAGTGGTAAGAAAGTGTGGGAAAAGATTGTGAGGCGAGAGTTAACGGGTATCCTTGTATCCATTCGCCTACTACATATAACATGATGTAATAATGAAACTCATCAAGGTGATGATCCTCTATGAAAACAAGGACATCGAGATGGTGCGCACAGTTTTTTTCAACAGTAAACCCAAGTATTTTGCAAATACCACGTGCTGCGGTTTGCGAGTGAGTAGCAACCCTCCCGTAGACAGTTACTGAATTTGAGCAGCTGATATGCTGCTTCATCTACGAACAACGATTTCGTAACTATTCTTACCCATTACCTTCGGCTTATAATGCAGATCAAAGATTCAACGACTACGCATTGCATGTGTATCTTTCTATGAAAGAGTTCATGAAGGAGTCGGACTATCGGGTCGGCGGTGTTCCCGTTGTGCATTTGACGTTTCGTGAAGTCCAGCCACTGACGTTTCTTGTCCAGCATTTATCGCTAAGGTGCCTTACATGTCCAACATTGGTACCATTTCGCTGACGGTTGGCATTATAAAGAAGATGGTTAGGTCGGAGGCCTTGAACTTGCACTTCCATGCTATCCCATTCTAGTCTTTGCATGACGTCCCCGAGAGTTTTGACGACACGGTGTCACCTTGTAAACCCTCTCCTGACGTCGACGGTGTTGTCGGTGTGAAATGGCGAAATTCTGGCTGTGAAGTTGTTGTATAGCTCCCGAAATGTCTTAATAGTTGAAATATCTTGATTGCAGGTCGCACTTCTCGGCAGAAATCATCGAAGGTCCCAGTTGCATTTCTCATTGCATCACGTGTCCACCTACGTCAATCTACTTTGTAAGCTTCAATCCTTGTTCCGATGCCAAAATTGGCGCGTTATCGAAGTTTACACAGTGTGAGCCACATTTTGGGGCGTCCATTACGTTTCTATCAGAGTAGAGAAATGTAAATGTCCGCTACATTTGTTCCACTACATATTTTTCCTCTTTTCTCTCAGTGACCAGGTTAGGCGGAGCTGTGTATTCACTTGAAAGAGCATTTCATGGCGCTTCAGCTGAATGAATTGTTTAGTTTCATTTCATTTCTTACATTTGAAAAACAATTTATCAATTGATAGTACACCTAGTCAATGCCGAAATACATAATTTGTGCGAGCTGCCTTCAGCCGAATCATTCGCCGCCTTGTGGAGAACTCGTAGCTTCCAAGCAAACACATCGTCGGATAATATAACACAAGGATGTCTCTTAAACATATAGAGAGAAGATCACACCGGTTCAACAACGGAGAGCAGGCATTTCCGACCCCGAAACAAGATCGTCATGAAAGCAGGGTGATACTTTGTTTGCGGTAGGATGTGACACAATCTTCTCATTCAGAGATGATGAATCCTGATCAGAAGTGCACAGCAGACCCCTGTGCACAAATCCACGATCGCGTGCGCAGGACCCTCTATCGTCATATTTTGAAAACCGCAGCTACAAGACTTAGCCACGATGTGTGCTCCGATCAAAAGTCGCGAATGTGACGCATTAGAAGAAAAAAGCAAACATTGGGAATCCTTCTACATTTGCCATGTGGTCCTATCGGTATAACCTTGTTCCAGTGTATGCAGTGTTACTTGGAGGAAAAAAAAACAAACTGTCTGATACTAAAGGTTGGGTGATCTACTATTTTGCCTCATATCGCGACTTATCCGAAGAAGACAGTCATTGTATTTATGGAAGGATTAGTGAATTGTGTTAGAGATAAGCATGCGTGAGTACTCATAGGTAGCAATATTACCTGGCTAGCAGTATAAGGTAGGGTTCAAAGGAATGATAGAAACCAGCAGCTTCCTCGTGGTGTCTCCGTCGTCAATTTCGCGACTCCCCCGTCTCGCAACTCTGAGAGCTTCTACTACCTCGAACTTCCTCCGCTGCCGATGGATATTAGGTACCTGTTCCACAACTTATCACGGTCATCACATATATAAATTCAGATGATAGTTTAAAACAAAATCTAATGAGACGTCTGTAGAAAGAACATTATCAAATTTATAAGGACTACTGTAATAGCGCAGAGAGCGTTCGTGCAGATAGTGTGATAACTTGCAGATCGAACGCTGTTCCGACGGCCTTTTGTACTTCTGCACTTGTTCATCAAAGACGAACAAAACATTGAACGAGTTTTCGTTGAACGGTTACAACAGAGCGAATCCAGAATACAATGTAACTGTAACGCTGAGCCTACTGGTGTCATTCCACAGCTTCCTGGTTGTAGAGTAAACACGAGAAGAACCATCGGAATTAGTTCGTCCACACAATAGTTGTGTATAGTCGTGTTGCACCTCGTCTAGCAAGTGCGGAACAGTTCCGGTATTTGGTGCGATTTTGGGGCATTTCTATGGTATTGTCGCTGTTTACGCTGCTTCATGTACTAAAAACACCAATTGTGTTGATGCATAATTCATAATTCCACAGCATACTAACAGAACCACTTACAAGTAGGCATATACATGTATTGCTGCAGCAGATTTTCATCTTCTTATCCAATGCCCTGAGCATCGACAGACTAATGAAGTTACCGTTTCGTCGAAACATAAGGTTCAACATAGTAAAAGTTTTCCAATATAACAAAAATGAGCGGCAAACAAAACTCAGCAATTATTAGTGTTTTACTAGTGCAACTGGCATTTAAGAGCAGATTAGAGATGCGCATGAAGCGTGGAGACCGGAAGAGAGAGTGGAGTAAGGAGATAGTTGGAGAAATTTGACGTTGTGAGAGAGCATGCAAATATGTATAATCATTTAGGCATGCATACTCAGAGTATTTATTTATTTATTTATTTATTTATTTATTTATTTATTTATTTATTTATCTATCTTTCTATTTATTTATTTTCACTACGAGGTGGAGTGAAAATATTCGAATAGGTGCGTAGCAGCTGTGACGTCACATATGTTGCTATGGGTTCGGGAGGAGAACCTGGAATAAATAAGATGTTTCCGATTTTTTCTACCAATTTCTTGGCTAAAATCCTAAAACGGTGCGATTGTGGTTTGGACTTTGGCAGGCGTCGACTTTGCTTTAAATATGACTGGAGCTATTACAAGTTTTGCTTGTTTGTGAGCTAGTCTTAGCATTAGGTGACGGCTAAAAAGTGGTAAGCAAATACCTGGAAACGTCAAATCTTCCCAGTTGCGCGTTGTTGCGCTTTATCCTTTCCACTCTCGAATTCTGCGCACCGCAATGCCATTTCCATGCACACCTGTCATAAACAGTCTCGTAGTCTTGGAAGTGATTCACTGCAACGAATGCGCTGAAGCAGCGGTTTTGTGGAGGGTTCTAGTGTATTTAATTTCGTTCAGCAATCGGAGATGTATGCAGGATGTTCCAGAATAGTGTTCAAGCTGCCCACAGAGTTCCGAAATTTCCTTGCGCGTCTGAGAGAGAGAAGACTGTCCTAGGGGTATTGATCCTGTCCATTTGAGATTTGCGAAGGCACAATCGTAACGTCAATAGCCGTCTAGCGTTCACAAACACAAAAACGGGTAAAAGCGCTTTTTGGAACTTTTCGGGCAACTTGCACGGTTTGCATTTTAATAACTTTAACAAAGATAACAACAAGCATGAAAATTTTGAGTTACATACAGTCTCTTAATATTGTTAACGTTACTCATCTGCTAGGATTGCCTCCATTTGCATTGTAATAAATATTGTGGACGATTGCGACCCACTGCAATAGTATACCAGAGAAATCATAGCTGATCCGCGTTGGTCTGCGCTACAGCCAGCGGTATACGACATTGAAGACGAGGCATTGCTCGAACGTCGATCACCGTAAAAATCTCTAGTTCTGGGCCACTGATGTGTCTGCCATGTGGCTAAGGTCCCGCCGCGCAAGCTGGCATACTGTGGGTCCCAGTAACCATTGACGTGTGGCTAGGGCGTTCTGGTTGATTCCCATAGTCACTCTTTGATTTGCTGTCACGTTGGATTCCTTGTATAATCTCGTGTCCCTTTCTTTGATTGTTGTCACTTACCCTTATACCTGTACCTTATGTGATTGTCTCCCTCCGGCTTAAGGTGCCGTATGTCGATTGCACTTCTTCACTAAGACCTTATATCTGAGCTACACTAAAGCACATTAGCTGTGCCTTATTGATAATGCCATTTCGCAGGTTGAAGTCATGTGACCTCATGCCTTATAAACAATACCTTCCTTCATAAACTGCTTTGGACTACGTTGCCTCATTAGCATACCAGTCAATACTCACCTTCTGGGCGAGGGATGGCGAAGGGTGCTCCGGATGATGACCTTTTTGAGATAGGTGGGAAGAGAGGAATCGTACACTTGGGTTCCGGCTCAGATAATGTCAGGGAAGAAACGGGCGGGGGGGAGGAGTAGGGGAAAGCAGGCCTCCATTAGATAAATGGAAGTTGCATTCTCCTCGGAAGCCAGCAGTCGTGTTTCGGGGTCCAATACGAGTCAGTGATTCGCTGATGAACCCAATGGCACGACACGATACAAAAAAGGCATGCTTGCTTTCGCTTGGGTTAGAGTTTTTGAAACTTGAACTATCTTGTCATTATTTTGAGACAACTGTATTTGGCGTGTAGCTTTGCTAAAGTAATCTTGAGCGATCTTGTAATCAGAATATCAAGTTCGCCCCAACCTAGATAGGGAGGGGGCTTGAATTATTGGACAAGATTTGTTTCTCGTTTCTCTGTTTGCAGAGGTACAGATTATTTGATGCTACGGAATCTAGGCTAGTTTCGGATCACAATTTCTCCATATAATTTTACGGCATGGCTTTGCTTAGAGGCCAGCCTCTTTAAGGTAAAGGAATGACGGAGGAGTTGGGCCTGGATAAAAAAGTAGTCCACCATCAAATTTTCGGTTCTTTATGAGGTCTTCTTATTTCATTGTTACATGAGGATCGATTCTGAAAATGTAACATCTTCTTGCTTTTCTCTTCTTGCTCGTCTTACTTTGCTTAGCACCTACACCTATGTTGATTATTAAAAAATATCTCTCCGACAGACGAAACTGCGAAATGTTGTAGCCCTATTCCAAAGTAGCTAGTAGTTTTCCAACAAAAGCTCATCTATTTTGCGAGGAAAAGTCACAGGTCTCAAATGAAACATTTGTTCACTGGGAAAAGGCGAGATGGTCACAACGTTCCGAGCTGCATGAAAAAATTGATTTCGCTGACCTTCCTAGTAGCTGCTTTGTTCGCGCAGCCATTTTTTATTTCCTCCCTTGCCGTAAAAAATAAACGGACAGAAGATGCATTTACTTAACGTTCACATCTCTAAGAATGTGAAAATTTCAAGAGCGACCCAGCGCAAAGATCAAAAGAATTTACGGTATAACCGTGCAGCATGCCGAGCAACCTTCTTAGTGTAGAAATTGATTACTTGAGCGGTGTTACTTACAGATATTTTCCTGTGTGACTGCAACGGGTCTAAAAAAAAACTTAGACAAGGAACAAGATTTGAGACGGCTTCCGCACTTCCTTGTTTTTAACCAGTTTGGCTGCACAACAAGCATAGCAGTTTCAGACTTCTCTCAGTTCTCTCAAGAATTCGCATCTCAGTTGCGAAATTTGATTTACAGAGGTCTACGATTCGGAAAAGAAAAAGGATCGAAATCAATAAATAACACCCTTTACTGATCAGCAATCAACCAAAAAACCAACCTAGAGTAGCATAAAGACAGTGAGACAAGAAATCAAGAAAATAAGAAATTATGGGGCGGCCTTTTGTTGCCTTTTCCCCATCAGTCGAAGGACAGCAACTTCATTTGCACATAATAGCATAATAGGAGACTATCCACCAACAATTTCTCGCAATGACTTTGCTCAAAATGACTGCCATCTGTCTCAATGCATCTCTTCAATTGCCTAGGAAAGTCGTCTATTGCTCGGACCATGGTGTCTGTGAGGAGATCATTCCTAGTCTTTGACAAATTCCTTCCGAGTCCGTCAAATGTAGAGTGTGGCTTCCCACAGAAAATTGACTCCAATATGCTCTGGGTAGGCCCCAGCACGAGCTTTTCGTGGGGACGGAGCGAAAACGAAGCCCTCTTCGAAAATCCAGGACTTTACGAAGACCCCAGCCCCCACTGAATCTAATCGCAGTGGGAGTTACCACAAAATGTTCATGAACAAGGATCCATCTTCAAATACTCTCCGAAATCATGAAAACACCGACTGAAGCTATAGTTATAGTGGTCGGAGTCCGATCCGATCGGAGAACGGAAGTACGTACCGATTTTCGTCGGAATCCCAAATTTGGTGTCCGTGCAGTCTTGACTTAGCTAGAGTCTTGCAGCTCAGCATCATGCACTAAACGGCAAGCGCGCCTCTCCCACTGCTCATTCATGATTCTGCGCGTGCAGTGTTTCCGCCTCGCACCCCATACGAAGCCCCCTTTGCTTTTTGCCCGTCTTACGAAGCCCAGCTTGTTCGACGACAAGCCGCGCTAGGGCCTGGCTCTGGGTAGAATATTCTAACGATTTTGAACTCGGTGAATTTACTAGCCAATGATCAGGTCGTTGAAAATTTAGGCCTACGGAATAAAATCTGAAAAGTTTCTTGCTATCCATTCCTGCGTTGCTTCAGACTTAAGAGATAAAGCACAATCTCACTCCAAAGTCCACATCTCCTCTCCAAAATGCTGAAGGGCTCAAGGCAACCCTTGCTTTCTAGACTTTATGACTTTGAGCTTGATCATTATCGAACCACTTCCCTTTCAAAAACATGATCGTTTGAAGGCACCCTATTGCAAACTGCTTCCATTTCCACAGCCTCTCGCAGAGTTTTAACCGTTTGACTTCCGCTCGCTCAGTAATCGAGTGACTTTCAGTTCCTTACAAGTCTTCCTTACAAGTGATTAACGCAGACCAATATTTGTGTGATTTGCGGTCCTTGGTCGACTTTCCCACGCCGATCCTGTTTCCGGTCCCCTTCGGTGTTTGGAAACAGTCGAATTTGCAATATTCAAAAACCGAACTATCTCTCAACTTCATTCCTGCTTTCTGCCATGCACGTAGCCGTCGATCCTAAGTCTGACACGAGTGACACACCGGACTACCTCTCGTCTACATGACCCGCTATCAATCATCCGCACTTAATTCTTTAATTTTCCCGATAATTTGTTTAATCGTTTGGGAGGGGGAAGCTCCTTAAAGATGGTGAGCCTTCCAGGAACGCTTGAGACAAATTTGCCTATTTTCAAGGAATAACCGTAGAATCAGTACAGTTTTTACAAGAAAAACAAATATTGAATATAGGCTCTCCATTTAAGTGTTAGCGAGACTATACATCTTAAACTACGAATGATAAGACAATGAGGAATTGGAGTAGCGAGAGAAGCGCACGAAATTATGCTGCTAACTCAAATCCAAATCCATACGGTTAGAAGACCTACGCAACATAAGGTCACAGGTCAGCGTGGACTAGTCGGATAAACACGCTCTAATGGGTATATTGGAGGGGTTTGAATAAACAGCTATCCACTAAGAAATCAACCCTGGAAATATGAATCCACTCGTTTCACTGTAGGATATACCTATCCGATTGATTTCCACTTGAAAACGATCAATAATCTCCTCCATTATCGTTTTGTGTTGTCAAGACACCGCAAATCGCCAAGAAATGGACACGTGGATTATATACACTGAATATATTGAAAAGAGACCGATGAGAATGATGTATATCTACTGTGTTTTCCCTTCTATAGTTAAATACATTGGACACGAACTCTAAAAGCTTGAAAAGTTCCCAGATGGCTACTATTGTTAAACAAGAGCACATCCGATTGTGGTTTGTGCTAGCAGCCTGTGTTTAGTGCATGTAGCGAATCAGCGTTACCATATCGGAAAGTGCGCAGTATTACAACTCATTTGCAAATCGGTAACAGTCATCTCTCAAGTAGCCGAGAATTTCAGATCTCTCTTAGCGAATAAATCTTTCAAACTACGGATCTCCGATGGTTCTGAAAGCCCTCACGTATACCCGCATTTTCGGCAGCTATTTCAATCATTTCTGCAGATACTATATTTTTGTGCAAGTCTCAAAAGCGATTTCTGAGTAGAGACTCAAACTTTGGGTTCCTCCACCTTTTCTAGGGAAAATCATATATTACCAGCAATCGAAAATCTCCAGGCAAAACCGGCGAAGCTTATGCAGCAGCCTCATACTTTGAAGTTAGAGAATTCGGCGCTCTTAAGGTACGGATGAAATTGCAAAAATTGACTGCAAGATCCCCAGAAAGTCTGATGAATTCAACTACAAAACGACTTGGAAAAACGTTGAAAACAAAGCATGTGTGTCTACGTGACAAACGCCTGGAAAAGTGGAAGGGTGATTTTTCTTCGCAAACCAGATTTCTCACTACATTAAGCGAACAAGGAACATCGAGGTTCACGAGAAATGTGAGAACTTAACAAAAAAGAGGATTCGAATATCTATGGAATTAGTGCACATATAAAGTCTGGACATCTGGAAAGGTATCTCTCTCAACTCCTTCCACATCAAAGGTAGGCTTCTGAGAAGAACAAGAACTTCCAAAATTTTTATTAAATACATGAAAAATTCATATCCTCTATTGCTGTGCGTCTAGCATTTTCGCTAATTGGCCTTTGAACTCCGGCGGTACTTCCTCCAGAAGATCGTTGTTGCGTTGCAGCATTTCATCCACTGCTGTTCTGAAATGAGAAGCATATCTGTATCACATTGTTCTTCAAGAATATGGGTATTTGAGATGATGGGGAAGAGAGGGGAGCATTGCCACGACAGATTAGGGAGAGTAAAAAACAGTAATGAGGAATATTCCGTTGAGCAAACGAATATTACTCACACAACAAATCCCCAACTAGGAGAAAAGACAACTGAGGAGGAGGGCTTTTAAAAAATGGCCTTCTGGGCTAATTGAGCTGATTACTCATGACTACTCCAATTACCTTAAATGACCAGTTATCATTCTTCGCAAGAAAAAACATGTAACAACTTTATTTCCTACATGACAATCCTCAAAAATTTTCAGCCAATGAGAAATTCAATCGATCATCAGGCAAGAAGAGGGCATAACAAATTTAGAACGATTTTCAAATGTTGTGTTTTCAAACAGAGACCTACTGCCAGTTCTTAGTGGCGCTCTGAGTGCTTCCTCTTTTCCCATATGAGCGCATAATTGCTGAAAACAATCGTAAAACATACTTCTTGATTGTGTCGCCAAGAACATTACAATTTGGTCGTAACGCAAGCAGCAACCATGCGGCACTGGCACACACGGCTCGAACAGCGCTGCAAATGCGCCAATAAAGGAGCAGATTCGGCGTTATGATCACATCTTCCTGGAACAACTTTACTGCATACCTATCGAACTTGGAATAATCACAGCCTCAACGCTATGACCGCACATTACTACAAACGAGTGTATGATGAGAGTATTAAGAGTAGGTAAGATGCTGAAAGAAAGAAACCAGCGTACGGGTTTCAAACAACTGACAATTTCAAGTTCAATTAATCAGAGACAAGTGTTCGGAAAATATCATCCATCACTCGTCTTCTCCATGCTCAGCGAAGAACTACTCCAGTGAAAAGTTAAGGAGTTGGAATTAAGGCAATACAATTTTTACTTCTCATGTGCGAGTTGCCCACCTTTGTTTACACTCTTTCGAGATTTTTTCAAAATCCCTCTTACAAGGTAATTTTAGCAAATTCATTTGACAGCCACCAGCTGCTGTTCAAATGTTCTCTCCTCTCCATCCAGAAACCTAATATATCGCCTATAGAGATCTATTCATGCGGCTCCGTAGTCTTTATGAGTGGAGCATCCTGGGGTGCGTAAAGCGATCCTCTCTCGTCCGATTCGCGACAATGTGCTCATGTGGTTGACACGACAAGTAGGACGGTGTGCAGAGCGGATTGGGCACAAACGTATGCTCGACGACGCCTATCCCACGTTGTAGGTCGCGAATACGCGACTGTGTTAAATTCTATTGAACTGACCACGATTGGAGCGATGGACTCATCAAATCGAATGCAGGCAGCGCTGGCGATCAAACCGATTGACCAAAGAATTATACCGATGATTCCGCCATGAGACAAGGTCTTTCTAATTCCAGCCGCGCTCCATCCATAGAAGCCTGTCCTGAAGAGCATCGAATAGTTTACAGAATAGGTTCACCTTTACTTCTCTTACCTGTCAATTGCTGCCACACATCCAATTGTGAAGCATATGAGGAAAACAACGTGGACTGGCAAGCTCATCCAACGATATCCATGGAGTAAGAGTTCCTAAATGTATAGATATTAGGGGCAGTATGCATGAACATACTCGCAGGAGAGGGGAGGAGATGCGTATCCTCATGGGAGTGAAATCGATAAAATCGATACTATCATGCGAAATGGCCATGATATTCGTGATCAGCACCTCGAATTACCTTTGTATGCAAGTTTTCAGAGAAATCCATGATTTTGACTTTGTGGTCGGTAGTGGGGCCGCTGAAGTACAATAGTACCAAGAATTGTAGAAGCCACATGGATTACATTTAAGCCCACATGTTGTCATCTCCCGAATACATATATTGTTATACCTGATTTTTTGAGATATCAAGTGTTTGAGTATTTTCTGGTCAAAGAAGTTACGTTTATTCTGATAGAAAATGAAAACCGTTCCCTTTACGCTTTATCGATAGCTACAACCTGTCTCCTGTTCAAATATTCGGTATTTTTTCGTTGACGTAAGAATAGGGCGTACCTCATCTGCGAAGTTGAACGCGAACACAGCCTCAGCTACTGTCAAGCCAGAGAGGAATCCTTGAAAATTCGAATATTAGCTATTATCAACCGGAGTATAAGTGAAAATTGTAAAAGTTAACGCATCTGGCCACGTACACTCAATAGTTCCTGAATTTCTCATAAGGATTCCAATCCATAACCCATAATCCAAACGCGCACAGGTCTGTGTTATCAAGCTACCGTAATCTCCGAGAACGACTCCTTTTTCCCTGTCAACCACAATGAACACTAACAATTAATTATTTGACGACTAGGGCATTTTTTGCTCAACTACTTCCCATCCTTCTAAGAATGACCTTCCCCAGACAGCTCTGGAACCTGACAAACAAGGAAGTGTCTAGTCAGAAGAAAAACGCGCATGTGTCACAGTGCGATGCCACGTCTCTTATTACCGCAATAAAAAACTAGAACCCACCAACCAACAATGAATTAACAAGCGCTGGTGTTTGAATTTTTGATTTTAGCAGTCTGTAAAGACGGAAGTAATGGAACGGATGAAGGGCAATTAATTTTTTAAAGTTACCGAATAGATTCTGAAAAAATGAAAGACCAGAAATCTAAGAGAAACGTTCGACTACGTATTTTAGAGAGAATAATTTGACAAGAGTGTATCTTGATTTCAAATCAACAAGCAGATGAAAACTGTAAAGGAGTCCTAACCTACAGTAATTTTCACCAACCTTGCATTATCATCGAGACATTGTGAAAATTGTTTTGAAACGAGTACGCCACGGCCACATCAGGGTGCTTTGATGAGATAAATCCAATCACGGATGAGAATATGTCATCTTGCACTTTTTTCATGCCAATTTCCTGTTGACGTTGGAAGAGGTTCTTCTTCATCGCTCGGAATTTTCCTGAACGAGAAGATTTCAGCACATTTTCTCCAAAGTCAACTGTTCCTGTTCCTTCTCTGAATATTGTACAGCACAAACGCAAACCCAACAGTGGAATATATAGTGTTCCAAGCCTATAGCCAACCATTCCTATTTTCTATCATCCTCTGGTCAAATGCGGGCATTCCTCCACAGTTGCCATTAAGAGGATGGAAACTTTAGCAGCAATTGAGGATGTGGTGGTGAAAGTGATGGCAGATGGCCTCAGGCTTTCATGCATAAAAGCGCGTTTGCTTTTGTCTACCTTCACACTAAACTACAGATGATTTGGATATCGTAATGGTATTTGATCCTTGCAATTATTAACTCCGATTTATTTTTACTATCTTCTGCGTTTAAGAGCTTTCAAAAAACTTAGTAGAGCCAAAATATACCTTTCTTCTCAACGTAGACTATCGGTTCTGTTTTCGGAGTGGGAGGCACTGGAGCCGGTGGTGATGCTTGCACATTTCTTCTTACCAGATCACCCTGAAATATTTTTCGTCTTCACAGGTGAGTAGAGATGTAGACATAGATAAAAAAGCTATGGTTATATCTCGGCATAGCCAGAGCTATTTCATGTAGCTTACTGCAAGGAGAAGTCCTATGTATGCCAAGCATTGTAAAGCAACCAAACGGAGCACTGTATATGAGAGTGTGACCCTAGCCAGTCGTCTGCTGTAGGCAGCCACACTACTCGGCTGTCCCCGTTTCTCGTTCCCTTTCTCTTTCACCAAATAACCTATGCAAGTAAATATTGAGACTCTCCTTAGCTGGGTTTCCGCGTTTGTTTTGGTCTTCATATGCGCGGGTTCCAGACCGTGGAAGACAAGCTTCCCTGGTCCGCTTCCTTCCGGAGACATTCCCGTTCGTTTGCTCCATTCCAGAGCTCCACCGTCCTTAGTATATGGCGATGAAGCGGTAAATATAACAAGGATTATTCTATACACATAAGCTCCCCTAAGACGTCAGAAATGGCAACGTACACACCTATGAGATGTAGCCATAGTTATTTCGAATACCTAGCTACTACATATGTATATGAAATGTTATAGTTAGGCTACATGGGGCGCGCTATGCGCGACTAACAAGATATAGGGAGCGCGACTGCCAAAACGTGGGCTGAAAAAAATATGTGCACTTATTAACATTGGCTACAAAATTCAGTTTAGCAAGTCTCCTTCACCTTACTGATGAGTGCAGGAGGACGATTACTCATATGTTTAGTTTTTGTATAAGGTTCATGCACGGAACGAAACTGAACAGACAATGAAGTTAGAAAACTTATTACGACTCAAGAGTTCACAGCGTTACGGCACAACGGCCGCGGCAGGACCCAAACGAACGATACGATGAAAGCGTGCTCTATGTTGAGTAGGTCTCAGTGTGTTCCCCATACGCTACTACACTAAGCAGCAATGTGCACCATCCGATAATTAAATTGATACAAGCTGTTCTTTGTCAATTCAAGCAAATAGCCGCATTAAATCCGTTTCAGTACGAGATTCTGGAAAAATTAGCAGAATAAATCTTATCAGCCTGCTTTACCCGTGTTTGATATGATGAATTTCAACCCTAGTACCCACCTCGCGTCGCCTGACCAATCCATGGAAAACCCTCTGAAGAACGCTTTGTCCAGTCACTTCCGGAGGTTCCTGAACAACATATTAGCATTTTTGAACACCTATGCTGAACACTTTGCACCTTCGTCAATTACATAATGAACTCCAAATGTACGCAGGCAAGAGTTGGGACCGCGGCGCGGTTTTCCTCCGTGTCTCTGCCCTGCAGGCCCTGCTGCCTCCGTGCACCAGACAACGAGAGAGCCGCGTCGCGGTCCCAACTCTTGCCTGCGTACTTTTGGAGTCGACTATACTTATTGCATATTTGCATTATTCAATGATTGCACAGTGAATACACTCATACTGTATTCCACTGCCTTTCTTTCTCTTTTTTTTACTGTTTCACATATATCTTTTGACTCTTCACCTGGTCACTAACTTCCCAATGCGTTAGAAGATAAATAACAAAGGTTAGAATAAAAATTGAGCTCACCAGATCAATTTATAAAAAAAATAAATACAGGCTATACACAAGCAAATAAATAGCTAGGGATGAAATGTGTAAACAGATAACAAACTTACAGGGTGTCTAGCTATTTGCTCAGGATGCACTATCTTCACTTCCTTCACAGATTCTTCGCGGCTGCTGCTAGAGGCACTCTTCTCAACGGGTGTAGATGCCAGCCGAGACCTCAAATTTACTTGCAGATACTTTGGAAAGGGATTATTTTCCAGGAAATTTTCAAAAATGCACAATGAAAAGTGTTCATTTAGAGAAAATCAAACTAAGCGAGAGGAAAGAAAAAGAAAAGAAATACGGTGCAGGGGAGCTGAGAGACAGGATAACTAACGACATCCACTAGACGCCCCATGTAATTTCAAAAAAAAGAACAGATTCGGGAAAATTTCGAAGAAAACTAGTAAAACCTCAATTCTCGAAATTATCATGAAGAAGAAGGAGCTATAAATAATGCATTGTATTTAGAAGGAACTAAGAAGGAACTATAAATAAATAATGAAGTATTTATATAATGAACCAAAGCTAACGTTGACGCTCCGCTGTACGAGGCTGTCTCATCCGGATCTTGGCGTTGTTCCGGCACTGGATCGACTCCTTCGCCCTGTACAGAGGGTAGGGATATTGAGCAGAGAAATTATTCACGCAATAATTCAGATGAATATAGGGAGGGGTCTGAGCTGAAGTTCAAATTCAGGGCAAAAAAAGAGAATTGGCTCAAAATCGGGGAGTATTCCACAGAAAAATTGACAAAAAAAAACAGCGGGGTTTCTAGGATGTAATCAGTGCACGAAAATTGTTAAATATGAAATAATTTCTAGGTACCTTCTAGGGAAGGACCCTTTCAAATTTTTCATGTTTGTACTATAGAATGCTATCACCAACCTCTCGGTCCTGATCACCCAGCTGTGCCATATTAGACTAGAACTAGGGTCATGAATCCTTCCGCGCACCACTCGAGTGGTTGCTAGGCAACCTAGCGAATGTGAATCTGAGTAGAGCGCATATGTTGGGATGTCCAGAGGTTAATTCGTGTTAATTTCTGAGAAAGGTGCTTTTGCTTTTCGTGCTTTTCGACTTGTGCTTTTCGACTGATTCCATACTTTTGGGACGATGGATGGAGAACTTTGGAACTCAAATCCGTGAGGGAGGTAGAAGCTTCCCTCGTTGGCTAAACTAGGATAGTGTGTGGCCTTGAACATTTTATCCACTCCAATGACGAACTGGACCTACTGGACCTAACAACACACCTGAAGGCAGCTACTGTTGACAATAAATATTTTGAGCAGTGGCCATAATCCTACAAGCTGTCGGCTGAACAAAGGTTGGAGCTCATTCACAGTTTTGCTGTAACCAGCACCTTCTGAACAAATGTTCGTCTGGCTGTGAACATTACAGCAGTACAGAAGCCTGTATAAACACATGAAAATAAGGATAGCTCAACAACAAGGAGAAAAGAGGCGCTAAAAAGTAAAATACGCCATTGTGAGAAGAAGTGTCATGCCCTTTGAAGAACCTGTCAGCGGTACTTTCCTGTAAATTCACGCTTTCTTGAATTTTTCACTATCCATGGAGCTCTGGACTGGGAAAAGACCTCTAAACGCAAGGCGCTAAATAATCTTGGGAAATAGGGGTTACAAATTACCTCCAGTGTTGTGTTTGGGTAACGAAATAACCAACTAACCTTCAGTGTTCGGGTCAGAATTCCTGACTGGCAACTGACCAAGGCAGAAATCCTCGCATAAAAACACGCTGGTACTGTTGACCCGAGAGGTCAACGAGGGTCACGCGGTCTTATTCCAGTTTTTTTCTTTAATTTCCTCACTATGTTCGCGCAGTCACCTACTTTTTCCTCGTTCCATGGATAATGAGAAGCTGGAAGTGCATAACTACCTTTGTTGGTCACCTGTTGATCACCTGGTTCACTAGCGGTCACCAGCTAAATAAACAAGGCAAAATATGGTATAAATATACAGGTAACCTACCACTCCCACTGCTTCCTACAGTTCTCTCAACAGTTCCTCTAAATTCCTGGCATATTTCAGGATGAACACAACGTCAGCAGCACTGCTGTACCTTTCCTGCTGTGCCGCGTTTGTGGATGGACGCCTGAAATCCAAGCTGGGCTTTCCGCCACTAGGCACCGGAGCGGTACTGAATGGGATGGGTCGCTTTGCTGTGATAAGTGGTCTGGACCCGTTCCAGGAGCCACCGTATCTGCGTGACGTCACCGATGAAGCCAGAGACGAGTACTTTGCCATTTTGAAGCGCGCAAATCGTACAATCGCCGAGCACAAGGACGAGGTGCTACGCTGGGCGAGAAAGTATTTGTTGGAGGTTGGTTTTTTTCATCATAAGAGATGTTCTCCCTCATAGGTTCGCCTGCATGTTAAGGAAAAACTGGCAGAATTTGATAAGAAAGAGGAAAAATCCAAGAAGAGGGTGAGAACGGGTATGCACGACTTGCTGGAGGAAATACGTGGTGTTTACGAGAAGTTCAACGAGGTCGTTGACAATGAGGAGCAGACCCATCAAGAGAGACGACAAGCGCTACTTGAACTGAAAAAGGAATATTCAGAGGTACCCCAGGAGCGTTTTTCTTGCTTACATGTTTATTTATTTATTTATTTATTTAATTCTATTTATTTGACAGCGCACCAGCGAATTAGGCCATTTAGGCGTTCGCAGTGATAAAATTCGCCATTGGTCTCCTTTCAACCCGAAGGAGAAGGCATCCTGGGGAAAAACCTCGACCAGGAGTGGAGTTCTACAGAAGACACCAGGGAAATTTAATTCAGAGACGTTTGAAAGGCGGCAAGAAGCTGAAGAAAATCGAGCGACCCGAGAATTTTGAGGAAATTTCCAATGGAACCATGATAATGCGAGGTATTCTTCATTAATCAATAAAATACTACACTTTGTTCGTAAAGAGGCGCAACGAAACAACTTTTATGACATGCTTTCGCGTTAGGCTAGGATGTGTCGTTGCAAGGATTGGTAACCGCGCACCCATGGGTATGATTACCTCCCAAAATTACCCATCAATCAAATTTCCCTACCAAACTAAAAGAAATTGTCGCGAAAAAGATAAGCAGTAGCGCATAGGCCAATGAAATCTAATTGGATTTCGAATTTCGAAACCCATTTAGCTTCCAAAAAGTTCGATAATCGACCCCAGGTACTGGAGTAGTGGGGCTTCCCTTCACCTCTCATGAACTGATCTTGCATGAATTTCAGGCACAGATCATCACCACGAACGCTTCTGGAAGGATGGTGTTGGACTGCAGCGAAGTTTGGAATAATATCCGTTGTGAATAAAGTGATCTTTGCCAGACACAGTACCACATTAGAAACTGTAGTGGCTTTACTTTCTTATATAAGAATATCCACACGCCAGTGGCGGATGCAGAAAGTGGGCGGGACGGAGGGGGCGTGGGAAAAAAAATTGGGGTTTGCGCCCATTTCGAGGCCTGGACAGAAAATAAAATTGATAAGAATATCAATTACAGTAATAAATATTAGGTTGTGTACAAATAAATTGCGTTTTCCGCGCATCAATTTTTAATCGGTTCCGTTTTCTATGTATTATTCATACAATGTTCATATTGTTGTATATCATTCTAAAGCATATCTAATGGTCTTCCGTTTTTTGATTACCATTTGCTTCAAATTTCACTCTTGGCTAATTTCAGACCGAATGTTCATGATGCCCTCTTTTTAGTGCAGTTTTGGGTTTGGAAGAAGTTTCGGGGGCTAATCTTCGTTCAACTACCGCGAAAAAGGTGTGCAGT
The DNA here is from genome assembly GCA_000688135.1 of Ancylostoma ceylanicum. Classification (NCBI taxonomy): domain Eukaryota; kingdom Metazoa; phylum Nematoda; class Chromadorea; order Rhabditida; family Ancylostomatidae; genus Ancylostoma; species Ancylostoma ceylanicum. Next base: position 38,805 of record JARK01000388.1, read on the forward strand.
TATTGCGAAGGACCCATTTCTTATCGACGTCACGAACCGGTCAAGGAAAGGCTTATTCTTGTGCTGCGAAAGCAGCTCCGATGAGATCTAAGTGCGCTTGAGCTTCTGTTCAGCTTTCAATTCATAGGGCACACAATGATTCATCTTCTTCACCTTTTCAAGTTTTTATCAGCGCTTGGCGACGCTCGACCATGACACCTAAAGTTCTCCCCTAACTCATGATCACCTTTTGTGGATCCCTCTCCACCAGTAATTTCAGGCCGTCGTCGTTAATTTCATGGATCCAACCTCGACTCTGTCCATCTTGAATGCTCATGCCTCTCTAATGGAATTTGTGGAACCGGAAGTGATTAGTATGAATTGAAGTGGCATCTTGTCCCCACACTTTCGCAATATTTTCATGTGCCACCACAGCTTTCTGTTTAAGTTAGAACTCAGGAAGCAAAATGATACGAATTTGCTCCTTGTGATCGTCTTGGTAATTCGTCCTGAAGTTGGCCAAGAATAAGATTTGGAACAAATGAAGATCAAAGAAAGAACGCCCATCAGACAAGCTTTAAAATGATATACAACAGTGTAAACATTGAATGAAAAATACATAAAAAAACAGTGGGTTATAAATTAATGTGCGGAAAACGCAATTTATTTGTACACAACCTAATAATTAATAGAAATCACTTTAAAAAATAATAATAGTGAATTGAAATTATACTAATACTAGACTTTTATTCATTTTGTGAAGTAATTCCGAAAATTCGGCAACCCATACTCTGGGGGGGGGGGAGCACGCCCTCCGTGCGTCCGCGAATGCCACACGCTGGTGCAACAAACTAATCCATTGTTAAAGTGATTCAGTTTTTACACTTCGAATTATTCTACTAGCGGCATTTTCGAATCATTCAAGTGTCCGATCGAACACCAATCAAGGGTGAGCGGATACGAGATTTTCTATGATCTGGGCAACTTTTCGGGGAAGATAGCAGCCTAAAATAACCAGAAAACTTTTTCTAGTCACCGGATAGCGAATGAGTATTATGGTACTACTTTGTATTATTATAGAAGGGATGAGAGCTGTAGGACGCATCTGATAGGAGATTATAGCATGTGACTGCAAGAAAACATCGAAATGGAGGAAATCACTGACCGCTGACCGCGTTCTCATCCTGTTTACGTAACGTACATGTTTCCGAAGCCTAATTCAAAGCAGGGAGAACCGTGGTGTAGAAGAGGTGGGCACGGAGCCTGGTGTTCTTCATCTTCTTCACTACGTCCTCGAATGCTCTTATAGGCTCCCCAAACCGTTCGCTTCCTCCTGCCCAGCTCTGGAGCGAGGTCATTGTTGACTTCCCGACCTAGATATACGTAGCTGGAGCATTCGGAGATGGTCGTTCCGCTGAGCGAGAATGAGGCATCCGGGACCCATCCGTTCCTCATGAACATCGTCTTCGACAGATTCAGTTGGAGACCGATCTTTCCACACGCGTCGTCGAAGCCGGCCAGCATACGTTCCGCTTGACTGGTGTTCGGTGTTATAAGGACGATGTCATCAGCGAAGCGAAGATGGTGTACCAGCCGGCCATTAACTCGTACGTGTACGTGCATGCACAAGAGATCACCATGTTCTCAATCGACTTGTGCAATGAGGAATCCTATGTACTCAACGCATGTTTGAGGTCGTTTGATTGAGTTTCACCCCAATACAAAACAATAAAGCAAGGAAAAAGAAAAAGAATGAGTAAGAAGAGAGAAAGTTAAAGAAGTTACGTATTGAGCCAGGTGGGACCAAACCGAGGACATGACATCAGAGAGGCGAAATTATGGTTTATTTGAAATATGAACACTTCTATTTTCCCTGTCTTTTGGCATTGGGATGCACGATCTTATACACTCTCTACGTCTCCAGAAATTGTTTTCGTTTCCTCCACATCCACCGTAAGTGAAATTTTCACATCTCCCTGACGTTTTATTGAAGAAGTATCTGGAAAAAGCACTCTAAATAGCAGCATTATAGGAGATGATCTCTAAGTGGGAAGGAACCGAGCGATTCTTCGTAGCAACTGTTAAACTGGCCACGTATAAAAATCCACCGTTCCCTGTTTGATGAACAAATAACTTCTCACAAAAATCATGCTCCTCAGTTGTGCCCTATTCGTGAAGGAGCTCTAATTGCAATATCGTCTTTTGGCCCTCATTGTAAGATTTTTCAATGGTGATTTTCATGAGGCAACATAACATAAATCATACCGCTTATAATCTGCGTTACAGGGCCCTTTGTCCGCACCATCGAGACAAAACCACGGTACTCTCGTCAGTGGAGGTCGCGGTAAAGTTCCAACTCAAACAAAGGATTTCATATAGATGAGAAAGAATTTCTGTTTGACGGACTCACCACTGACAAGACAGAGGGCAAAGAGTAGAAGTTTCATATTCCAAATACCAGCTCAGTAACAGCACATGTAATTCCAAAATTTTTATATTACTCCACTTATATACCATGTTCTTTCAGTCAATCAATCAATCAGTCACTTCCATCTCGATAGCATATTTCGTGGAACATCAAAAACACCCAATTAAATTTAGATTATTCTCTGAAATCGCCCATTAGTATACTCGATTTGTGGTGCTTTCGAAGATTCAGGATGAGCGGTGTCCTTGTTCATAGGTATTTCGCATGCATTTTTGACTTTAAAAAATTTGAAAAAATTGAATTTAAACTTATGAACGACCTCCTTTCAGTTCTTGATTTGAATGGGATATGAGGAATTTTATCTTATTTGATTGAATTATTACTGAGTTATCCAATTCTGCTTCTTAGATTTTCTTATAAACTCATCATTGCTTGGTCCGACTGAGGAGCTTCTTGGAGCCGTTAACGAGCGACGACAACTCTATTTGGATTTATTTATTTGCTTATTTTTATCCACTTATTGAAGCGTGGACCTGTCGAAATGTAGCTTCAGCTATTCGTATGGCTGGAGCACCCGTATAAAAGAGCGTGGTGCCAGCTCATCCCAGTCAGTCGTCTTCGCCTTGTAGCCACATGGACAGGCTGTTCCCAATCCCCCTCTCGCTCTCTCTTTTACTATGTAACTATATGTATATTGTAATAAATATAATAATAAGATCTTGTCGACGTTATGAACTCCCCTCGTACCTCATGTGAGACGTGGTTACTCACAACAAGACAGACCAGTGTCACGCGCACAATACAATGCGGCACAGATCAATACGAATGCCAGTAAGCACGTCTTTAAAACTTGATAAAGTTATGAATGAGGTTTGTTGATACAACATGGGACTAGGTAAACAGAAGAAAAATCTACCGCTGTGTCTTTAGTCGACATTCAATGTATAGTTTAATTCCGTTAACAGGCATATCTAACACACCATCATTCAGCAATGGAGTGAATGACCCGATCGTTCCGTGCGAGGGAAAATTTGATCTCATTTAATGGAATTGTTTGTGATTTCATTTTCCAAACACAGCGTGCCAAAAACGAGAACGTCGATGAAAATCCGATGGGAGAGTTGGGTGCAGTAGAGATGCACATGCTTCCTGGTTGAGGTGACAAAGGGCGCTAGGGATGACGTGCCACTTTCCACGGGTAAATCCACAGTGAATCTAGCGTTGGATTTTCAAATTTTAGTTATTGCCTTTCCTTGACAATTCAGAGCGACACTTAATTATAATTATTGATTTTATCAGATGCTAATTTCTTTATCCAAAAGTAAGTCACGCACCATTTTGGCTGGTTCTGTTGCACACACAAACGCTATCAAAGATTAAGTCTTATCTCGTTGCAAACACCACATTCACAAGATTCCAAGAACTTTTGAGAGAAGCAAAAGTGGACTGGAGTTAAAAATCCACAAGGTTTCCACGATGTGTTGAGTTTGACTGGATATTGTGAGTGTTGAATATTGATTTTCAGAGAATAGACCGAGTATTTCTGCTATGTTGGGGGGCATAATATGAGAAGAATCTCTGCAATCTTTCTGTAGCCTTCCTTATACTATTTGAACGCGACTGGGAGACATAACACAACTGTATGAGAATAGTTTCTATGAAAGAAATGAACTCTGAGTCAGAAATGTAAGAAAGGGTGACTGCGTCAAGACCCCATCCAGCAAGCATGCACTTTTAAAGCGAGAGATGTAACACTAGGCCACTGTCTGAGCTAGCTCGCTGGCATTTAACACATTGACGACAATGGGATCCACGAGTGGGTCCCATCTTGGAGGCCACCAGGGAAGAAGGGACCCACCGGTAGGTCCCACGTCAGAAATGGGGATCCCGAGGTCACAATCTCTTGAGACTCTGCATGGATGGGTTACTTCACCAGCTGAATTCGATTCTAACCACCTTTTTTCAAATACATATGACTAATTTCGCGGATTACGCTAGGCATACTGCATCGCCTATAAGAAAAAAAAATCAATGATGAGGTATATTAAAGATGCTTATAATAGGTCAATTTGGTATACATATATTGTGAAGTGTACGTCACATTGTATTATATTTCCAAGGTTTTAGTAAGTGCCATAATTATTTAAATTTATCAAGAAATTACTATTATTATTGGTATTTTTATTTATTGATTGATAGTAGCTGTCGCCATTAGTTGATTAATTTTCGACAATAAGGGTAATAATATTAATAAAATATTACTTACTTGTTACTTGTTACTTGAAGACCATATTCTTCCTCCTTAGTTGAGGGGGAGTAGGTCCTCCAGCTTCCTTCTAAATTCTCGCCGGTCATTGGCTTCATATTGCCATGATCTTCCCAATTTTTCTTCAATTTGCTTCCTCCAACGATCCGGTGGTCTGCCTTGAGGTCTGGAATAGTTCCATGGACACCAAAATGTTACCTTCTGGGTCCATCTGTTGTCGTGTCGTCTTGCAACGTGACCTGCCCATCTTAGTTTTCTTTCCGTCGCATCATCGTAGGCATCCTTGAATAAGGTACGTTTTCTGATTTCTTCGTTTCTGATTCTATCTCGCAATCGGATTTGAAGCACTTTTCTCTCCATTGCCCTCTGTGTGGTCAACAGCTTCATTTTATCGGTTTCCCGTATTGTCCACGTTTCGCAGCCATAAAGTAGCGCAGGGAGAACGTTGGTGTTGAATAGATGTGCTCGAGTGTTCACATCTTTCGTCTTCCTGAGGATTTCTTCCATATTTTTGAATTTTGACCAAGCTGCGCACCGTCTCCTTCGGATTTCTTTTTCGATCGTGTGGTCATTTGTGATCTGTTGGCCGAGATATATGTAGTTGTCCACGATTTCGATCTTGTCGCTTTCGAGCATTATTTCTTCTTCGGCACAATTTACCAACATTGCTTTCGTTTTCGCTCTATTGATACGAAGGCCAACACTCTCGCTTGACTCGTTCAGCTCCTTCAGCATTTTCGTGGCTGTACAGGCATCATGAGCAATTAGGACGATATCATCCGCAAATCGTAAGTGATGTAGTCTTTCGCCATCGATCTTGACGCCTCTTTCGCTCCAATCGAAGTTCTTAAAGACGTCTTCCAATGCTGCGGTGAAGAGTTTCGGAGATATTGTATCGCCTTGTCGCACTCCACGGCTGATGGGTATGTCAATATTGTTGTAAAATAGGCGAATCGACGTGCTACAGCTCTTATTAATTTTGTGAAGGACTCTGACATATTTCTTTGGGACATTCTGACGTATCAAGGCGTTCGTGACCGCATTGATTTCAATTGAATCGAAGGCTTTTTCGAAGTCGACAAATATTAGACAAACGGGAACAGTATATTCGCGGCATCGTTCCAACAGCTGATTAATAGTCTGGAGATGATCTAACGTGGAGTATCCGCTTCGAAAACCTGCTTGTTCTCTTGGTTGCTCACTATCCAGCTGCTTCACAATTCTGTTCATCAGTACTTTCGTAAAGATTTTATAGATTGCAGGCAGTAGGGCGATCGGACGATAATTTTTCAAATCTTCTCGGTCGCCTTTCTTTGGAATGATGATTGTTGAAGACTTCCTCCATTGGTCTGGGATATCTTCTCTGCGTATACATTCCGTGAATAGTGTTGCCAAGGCTTTCCAGAGCGGATATCCTCCTGCTTTAATCATTTCGTTGGTGATCCCGTCAGGCCCTGGAGCTTTGTCGTTCTTCGAATTAGAGATCGCGTGTCGTACTTCTGATTGCAGGACGTCAGGGACTTCCTCTTCCTCTCTTTCATCCCTTAGAAGTGGTACATCTTTCTTGGATGAGAATAACTTTCTGTAAAACTCTTCACACCTGTGCTCTATATCTATTCTCTTTGTGAGTCGCGTTCCATCCTCCGCTAGCAGCGCTGACATTGTTGCAACTTGCTGTGTCATTTCCTTTCGGCATTTTTGTAAGCTTTTGTGTTTTTCCGCAGCTTGAAGGAGTCTCTGAGTTCTGAAGTTTGTGTGATCTTCCTTCATTTTTCGGCGAATGAGCTTACATAATTCCGCATATTCGACTTGGTTTTCTGTTCGGTTCATGTTTCTCCTTTTGTGAAGGAGTTTTACTGTTTCTTCAGACAACCTCTTTGGTCTTTGTTTTGTTGTAGCGGTCGCTCTCAGGATTTCCATGAGCTTTGTCTGGATCCCGTCATACATTTGCGTGAGCGTGCCACTGCTCGTCCAACAGGTTTTTTCTGATTTGTATTCAAAAGCTTTCGTATCGAATGTGCGCCTCGTTATAACCCTTCTTCTGTTCACCTTAATATCAGCTTTTACAGTCAGTCGCAAAGGTCGATGGTCACTGCCAATGTTTAACCTGCTGAGGACTTCCACGTTTTCTACCATTCGAATGTTCGAGCAGAGACCATAATCAATTTCATGTCTCGTTTTCCTCACGTTCGACGACTCGTATGTCCATCGTTTTTCTTCGTTCTTTTGGAAAAAACTGTTCGCGACGTAAAGTCTTTGATGTTCTGCGAAATCAAGGAGTATTTCTCCAGTATCACTCCAGCTCCTCCCAGTGAACTTTCCTACGTAGCGCGTATTGACTGGTCGTGTGCCTACTTGCGCATTGAAATCACCGATAACCAACTTCTGAGAGGCCGGTTGTTTCAGATGGTGTGCCAATTCTGAGTAGAAGGATTCGATTTCTTCAATGCCATGGCCGATGTGCGGTGCGTAAACTTGGACAATGAGGAGTGGTTTCTTTTTACCCACATCGAGTTTCAGTGTTGCTATTCGTGAGGAGTGAATAATGACTTCAATGACCTTATCTGCTATTTTCTTATTGATGATGAAGCCGACGCCACCGACATGATGTGTTCCACTTCCGCCTCCAATGATGAGTTCGTCTCCAGTGTCTTTCCACACCATCCTTTGTTCTTCTCTGGCTCGTGTTTCACAGATCCCGATGATGTCGTATTTGAAGCGATGTAGCGTTTTTAGCTGCTCCATTAAAAGACTTCTCTGTGGGAGGTCAGCTATACCGTGCTTCAAGTTGTAGGTCAAGACATGGAGGCGATTGCTTTTTCGCTTGTGTTCCTTTTCCGTTTCCAGAGCGCTCCTATTTATCCGGCAGTTTTGTTCGTCAAGTCCCTTCCAGGTTTGGTACGTCCTAGCGCTCTTCGAACGCCCTCTCCCTTCTGAGCCGGGCATTGGGACTCTCTTTAGCTGGGTTTCTGCGTTTGTTTTGATTTTCATCTGCGCGGGTTGCAGACCCTGGCAGACTAGCCTCCTTGGTCCGGTTACTTCCGGAGGCATTTCCGGTCGTTTGGTCCACTCGAAAGCTCCACCGTCCTTGGTTCATGGCGACGAACCGGCATCGTAGAACTTCGGAGACCGGTGTTAAGCTAACGAGCTTCAAGCCACCCCACCACGACAAGGCGACCGGATCGGGGGGAATAAAATATTATAATGCATTATTCTATCTAATATTTCCCTCACTACTTTTTTTATTATTAATCTATAAATATAAAGGCTATGAATTATTACTGCATTTTAAGAAATGAGTAAAAATTTCGCCTCAGTCCCACATGGCACAACTCTCCAAGAGGTCGATTGTCGTCAATGTGTTATAGGCAGCACCCATGAAAAATTCCGCTACATAGGTTTCAGCATAACCTTGGGTTTTTGATTAGGACGAGCCCAGATATATTGGTGTCAATTATGTCAGAACTAACGAAAAGTGTTTTTTTTTTTAATTTTCCAATTCGCTGCATTAGACCAGTGTGGTCGAGTTGCGCGGATCGGTTCTGGAAACAGTCGACAAAGTTGTCTCAGTCGTCACGAAACCTTGGCTATTTTGGGTTGTTGCCTGAATCTGCAGCCTTCTCGAGTGAAAAGGAACGGAAGTAGAGAAAGAGGGAGAATGAATAGTATAAAGGACGAGGATAAATAATGCAAATATACAACAAGAGAGAATAATTAAATGCTATGGGCCAAAAAAGAATAACCAACCCTTGAAAAGTAGGAGTACGAACCAAGCCGATAAATACAGCCTCAACAGTATGGGAATTGTAGAGAAATCTACGCTGAACAAGGTTTTTTTTTCCTTGAGAAACTGAGTGGTAGCGGGCGAAAACAGCTGATTCGCATCAAGTGTCGCCCTAACGTTATTTTTGCAAGGCGGGACGACTGACATCAGCAGGCTGGATTGAAACCTTGAACTGGAGTTGAATTGGTAGTATCTTGTGCATGGTAGGATCTCCATCAACACTTCCGTCACAGAATTGACGGGACTATGCCTAAGACTGGAGGGCTCTCAGAAGCTTGGAGGTGAAAAATTATCGCAGATCCTATTCGCTTTTGAGGGCGTCTGCGAGGAACACTGCCTGAAGAACCGCAATAACTTCCCACTCAGAACCCGCACGGTGCGGTAGAGATTTGAGATCAGTGTCGGCGGATGCATAGAACTGCTTATACATGTTGTTAGGAAAGGCCAGTGTGAGGAAGTATCCATCTCATCTAAGGGGATCCTCCCAGATGTATTAGTTTGAGGTAGTTTGATCAATTTAAAGGTTAGCTGTTCAAAGAGGATTAGTTGGCAGAGTGGATCCTATAGCGAGGACCTGTCACTGAAAGCAAAGAAGAAGCAAAATTATACTTTATTCGAAACATGAACATCTCAGTCACCTCAGTTATTTCGGGATGCACGACCTTCTGCACGCATTAATCGTCCAGAAATTGTTTAGGTTTCCTCCACATCCACCGTAAGTGAACGCTTCGCATTTCTCTGATTTTTCGTTGTAGTAATATCTGGAAAGAGAAATATAATACTTCGAACCAACTGCTTGATGGGCACGAAATATGTAGACACGTATAGTACTTCATTTTTATTTAACTCGCTATGAAAGTCAATTGACTCAGACACTGGCGTCGGTCGAGCGGCGCACCGATACCGGCCGAGCGGCCACCGGAAAACCGACCCGGCTGGTTTTGGATGCACCGCTCGACCGGAGATCGCCCGCCGCTCGGCCGGAAGGCTTCAATTCACGTTAGCGTGGGCAGGTCTATATGCGGAATTCGTTCTTAGTCATAGTAGCTGTACGAGGACCAAAACCACCCAAGCAAGAGATTTTTTAAGAAATTTATTTTTTAATTTAATTAAAAAAAATTTTTGCCGTTGATATTGTTGGGTTCCGCCTCCTTTCATCTGCCGGGATCCGAACCTACCCCACCATCGTTCTTCATTGATTGATAGTCCAACCGTGCTGCTATACAGGGACTCCACCACTCTAGGTAATAGTTTCATTTTCTATGAGCTCTTCATTTCATACATGGGCCTCATGCTGAATTTATGGAAACCTAGCGTGCCTGGTTTGGGGTTTACCTTGGAGTGTGTAAGTGTGACCAGTTCACTGTGAGCATGTAGTGGTTTACAATAAGTCCTTGAGTCTTAATTTGTATGCTAACGCTTACAGAGTTGATAACTTCTTGATCTGTGGATTTGAGCCTGATGGGTGTCTACACCACTTGGAGATAATGCTGATATCTTTGGACCAGAGATGAACTCGGAGAGCTTCAGATGTTTCAAACTCGTCCACACTATGATGAATACTTGCCCATGCCATAATTTCACCACTGTATGGGTAAGTTTGCTATTCCATCCATGTTCTCAACACGGATCTACCACACGTTCGAGTGAAAATGAAGGGGTATTCATCGGATGGCGGATGGTCCTCTCAGCGCTGCTTCATCCCATACACTTTGCACGATGTCTTCACACAACTAGGCGCCGGTACACACTTCCTCTCCCATATTTACAATGCCATTGGGTGATGTTTTATTCCGTTCCGTTCATCAACGTACCCTTGACACACCATCGGATCCGTCTTGAGGGCAAGTCCTCACTTTCCGGTACCACAAAGCTAGGCAAGCACTAGTGGAGTCGTTGCGCCGTGTGGTTCGCACCCTTTGGCGTAACTGTACATTGCAATCTTCAGTAGTCCCTTCCCGCAACTACAATTATTAATAGTACCTCTAATTACAAAAATTATCCGCGCGCCGCTCAGCCGGTAATTGAGCTGGCATTTAAATTTAGGCGCGCCGCTCAGCCAGTTTCTCAAAGTCGCCCGCCGCTCGGCCGGATTTGACCAGCCGCCCGGCCGGTCATTCGAATTCGCCCGGCGCTCGGCCGGTGCGTGTGCCTGAGGATCTCTACCGGTGGAGGAATTTCAATCGCAATTTTATCACCTTCCATACCATGATTTTTGAACAACGAACTTGTGATGACCATACCTCAGATAACGAGCACGGCATGGCCCTCTGACAGCTTCTTCGAGACAAAAGTCAGGTGTTTGTCTAAGTGGAGGTCGCAGTGAGGATACAACTTAAAGAAACGGGTTTCACGTCATTTGGAAGGATTTCTATTCGAAAAAAAAAACTCACCACCAACAAGGCAGACGACCAGGAATATCAGTTTCATGCTTCGAGTATCGCCTCACTCACACTACCAGTTATTGAGAACATATTTATATCACTGCGCTTATATACCTCACTTTTTTCAATCAATCACACTTCCTTTTCGATAGCACACATATGATGTGGAATCAGGAAACCACCCAATTGAATTGAGCTTAACTCCAAAATTTTCTGTTAGTCTAGCCGATTATTGGAGCAGATTCAAGGCCAGCGGTGCGATTATGCATATTTAATAACGGTTAAACCGCGTCTCACGGCATGATCTAAATAAACTACACTAACATCCTGGATTTTGACGATCAAGCGGTGGTGCCTCTTTTTTTCCGGAGACACAATAATCCGGATGCCACGGATGTCTACGTGACACCATCTGACTGGCCAAATGAGTCTGAAATATTCTTGCACTTTCGTTGGCCGTTTTACATTATCAAGCTTTCCTGTTCGAACTCGTCCTCGAAAGGAAATTCTAAGGCTCTTCTTGTTTTTAATGCAGCTCTATATTAGTCTCTAATGTTTGAACACTCGAATTTTGCATTTATTAAAAAATCGAATATTTTGGCTCCCGAATATCGGATGTTTCGAACGAATTGAAAATTCAAATGTTGTTCTATTAGAGACCAATACTGGGTCTATGAAAGACAAGGGACGCCGTAGGACCTTCTCGTTTTCGAATATCTGAATGTTCAAATTGGTTCCTAAATTTTTCAGGAAACTAACAAAATTATTCGGTTCCTAATTCGTCTAATTTATGATTGTCAACACAGATATATACTAGTATCTATTCCGGATGCGCCATAAGTTCTTGTAGGAAAGTCCTTCATACGTAGTTTTCATGTCGCCAATTTTTCTTTCAAAACACTTTATAAGGTCATCAAAAGCTTCCTATTAGTTTATTTCAACTGCTCATAGTTATTTTTTATTTTTTTATCTATTTATGTATTGAACACGTCCACAGGCGTGCCACAACCTCAAGAATCTTGATCTGCAGGTGCAAAACCGTATAGTGAATAACCATCTACAAAGAGAAACACAATCAAAAAGAAAAGAAAAAAACTTCAGTTGGAGAAGACGTTAACCAGCAAACCAAGGGTGGACAGTTAGGTTCTGGAACACTCAATATCAGCAATATTGGCTGGGGAGCAGGCGTTAGCAACCCACCCATTTCTTCGCACCTCCCTACTTCGCCGGTGGCAATGCCCAAAGGTACCAGCCTATTGCGCTCTATCCGAGGATAGTTAACGTCGGCTGTCACAGCGATTAGGATAGGCGTCCAATAAAGTTAATTCATAGAAATTGTTTAATGACTTATATTGCTAACTTACCAAACACCAGAAAATTCATCCCAAAGAACTAAGCAATAACCATCCTCCAGATTTCGGCCAGCTCATATGTAGTGAGATTAAATGGTATATTCAATGAAGGGAATAATTTTCGAAAAATTCCGAAAGAGAGTCCCTACACAAAGTTCGGGTAATAGAAATTACACGTCTTTGGATACAAAACCCGGAAATATTTCGCTCGATGTAATACTTTAATCGAGCAAAACCTCGAATTAAAATTTCTTCCGATGACCAAGCAAACATTAACCATGCAATGTGGTTTTTGTGATGTTTAGTAAAAAAAAGTTCCTAAGGCCAACTTAGCAATTCGCTAAAATCTAGGTGCTCAATAATATTCCCGTAGTAGAAATATATTGCGACCAGAAATACCACAGAAACAGTGGTAGTTCGACCATCGCAGTGGATGGGGTATTCCGATGTGCATGTAGTAGTGAAGTCGGAGAGGATCGGTCCAAGAGCTTTGGTCGCGGATTCCCACTCCAGCCAGCAAACTGCTCTCATTTTTGTGCAAAGTCATGGGGATAAACCGGCAGCTCGACAAGCGGGTATACTGGCTCACCCCGCTCAACCGGCCTGTTGGATGAAAACAACAACTCACTCCTAGGGCAGACTACACCTCGGAAAAAATGCCTGGGAAAGGTAATGGGGACGATAAAAATTAACAGCTAGGTAATTGAAAACAACTGTGAAAGACAAGCTCACTATTCATCTGGTGTAGGAAAAAAGGCTCTACATCGCAGGAAAAAGTACCCGAACCTAAGTTTTTTGAATATTCATTGTTAGTCATTCACTATTAACGGTAATACTTTCACCATTTTTGTTATTCCTATCGGGTCCGCAAAGTGAAAGTCATTTTTCCCTACGCCTTTCCCTCTCCCCTTGCTAGCAACCCTGGCGTCCAGCACTGCTAAGTGGATAGTGGACAAGTGTTTCGGCAGCAAGAAAATGTACGATTCTGAATGTCGTAATCCATGTCATATAGTTTGAACTAAAAATACTCTTAATAATTGCTTTTCCTCATATTTCAAGCTCTCTTTTTCGAGCAAATCAGAACGAAGTTTCAGTGAAACGACTCTTCCAGCAGAGATACATACGACATCAGTACTTGTAGGAATTTTATTCCCGCAAACATCAACAGTAACTTTACATACCATACCAGCTTTGTTTACCCTGACAATTTTTACAAACAAAGTGAACAACAGGCGATGGACCAGATTCCGACAGTACAGCGCTTCTTTTCCTGCTGATTTCGGTACCACATTCCGGACAAAATCGAAACAGTGACAGAAGTCGTTCCCCACTAACAGAGAATACCTTTTTCAACAAAGCGGGATCAGTCGCTCTTTGGTCTTCTACGTCTGGGTCGACAGAGACATCCTCAGCGGAGTCATCGCTTTTTACCTGAACATTTATTCTCTATGTGGAAGACATGATCCATAAAACTTGGGATGAAACTCACTCCGGTGGCATCAGGAATGTTTGAAGTTCTGGATGGCAAGGCAGACGGCTTCACATCACTGGTGTCGTTTTCAGTTTTGATTGAAGCACAAATAGCTGCCGAGTCGGGACAGACCTCATTAGCGCTGAGATCACTTTTTACCTTAAAAATTATTTTTTCACATGAATAGAACAGACCAGTGAATTCGATGAAAACTCACCATGATCGACTGAAGGACTGATGTTCCCGATGCAGAGACAGGCGGCTTCACATCACCAGTATCGCTTTCCGTTTTACCTGGAGGATCAGCACTTTTTTGGATGGAATCTGCAGGGATTGATGGGCGTAACAAGTCGGCATCGAATCGAATCAAACAATAGTTCAGGAATTCACAGATTCTTCTCCGGCTGACGACCAATTCTTCCTAAAAGTGCGCTAATTGTAAGTATAGGTATCCATCAGTGGCAAACGCAGAAAGTGGACGGGAGGGAGGAGGGCGTGAGAAAAGTTGGAGTCTCCGCCGTTTTGGAGACCCAGACAGAAAATAAAATTAATAAAGCTATTAATTCTAATAATAAGTGATGAATAATCAATATTCAAGAAATGATAATAAAACAAACTAATAAAAAATTTTATATGTATTGTAAAGTAGTTTCTAAAATTTGGCAACCTATTCTCGGGGAGGAGGGGGGGGGAGGGGGCGCGTCCGCCACTGGTATCTATGTACGAACTTTTAATGTATTAGGTTGTGTACAAATAAATTGCGTTTTTTGCGCATCAATTTTTAATCTGTTCCGTTTTCTATGTATTATTCATACAATGTTCATATTGTTGTATATCATTCTAAAGCATATCTAATGATCTTCCGTTTTTTAATTACCATTTGCTTCAAATCTCACTCTTGGCTAATTTCGGATCGAATGTTCATGATGCCCTCTTTTTAGTGCAGTTTCGGATTTGGAAAAAGTTTCGGGGGCTAATCTTCGTTCAACTACTGCGAAAAAGGTGTGCAGCATTGCGAAGAACCCACTTCGTGTCGACGTCACGAACCGGTCAAGGAAAGGCTTATTCTTGTGCTGCGAAAGCAGCTCCGATGAGATCTAAGTGCGCTTGAGCTTCTGTTCAGCTTTGAATTCATAGGGCACACAACGATTCATCTTCTTCACCTTTTCAAGTTTTTCCCAGCGCTTGGCGACGCTCGACCATGACACCTAAAGTTCTCCCCTAACTCATGAGCACCTTTTGTGGATCCCTCTCCACTAGTAATTTCAGCCCGTCGTCGTTAATTTCATGGATCCAACCTCGACTCTGTCCATTTTGAATGGAAGCAAAATGATACGAATTTGCTCCTTGTGATCATCTTGGTAATTCGTCCTGAAGTTGGCCAAGAATAAGATTTGGAACAAATGAAGATCAAAGAAAGAACGCATATCAGACAAGCTTCAAAATGATATACAACAGTGTAAACATTGAATGAAAAATACATAAAAAACAGTGGGTTAAAAATTAATGTGCGGAAAACGCAATTTATTTGTACACAACCTAATATATACCCGTCGACTTTTTATAATATTTGGATACATGTCTCACTGCGGAATGACATGTACAGAAGGTGTCGACTGAGGTGCGTTATCTGCTGGCTCAAAAAGCACGCTGCGCGACCGCGGCGCTTGGGCCGGAATCACCGCCGTAATGGGAAATCAAGGTTTTCTTGATAGTTCTTCATCATAAATGATGTTCACTATTAAGAAAACTGTCCATCTACCAAGAAAACCCCACAGTCTGTTATCTCGGCAAGTATTCCAGCGCGAGCGACGTGGTCGCGTTGCGTGCAGCCCGCGTACGCGGAAAACTTCCGTCGACGCCCTCTGTACATAAGGTTTCCTCGCCCTCAAGCATAAGTGTTCTACAACACATGGTATTTCTGCATAATTATACTTATAAAGAATAAAGATCTACTTTAGAAAAATGGTCGAATATTGGGCCCACACACTAAACTTTAATTTTTTCTCCCAAATAGTAACATGGAATCATTAGCCACGTTTCCCAAACCACATTCTGTCCCTGCAAAATTTTTCGTTTCCATTCTTTTCCGAATATCAAGACAACTGACGTCTAATTTCACAGCGTTTACGTGTACTGAATCAACCACATGCGGTGGAATGTCCTTCTCGTTCACGTACGACACCACTATGCCACGAGGTTGATCTAAGTATGTAGCGAAGCCAATCCCGAGGTATGTCATCTCCGATGTGATGAACTTGGCCTGGAATAAAACAATCCAAGCCGAAATATAGAATCACAGGCTGTTTTTCATTCGAAATTCTCACAGCTTCGATGTAGTGCACACTACAGAAACGCTGACGCATCCTCACACACGTTTCGTAACATCTTCTCGCCTCTTCCAAGTCAATGACATTGAATAGGACCAGGGATGAGAGCAGGACGACAGTATGATGACTTTTGATAGTGGTGCAGCAAAGTAGTCGCTCGTCCATGTGCTTTCTGCACAGAAGACAAGATCTCTTAACCATCTGAAAGCAGTTTTTCATCAGCGCAATGAATCTATGGGAGAAGTTCAGCTCATCATACTGATTCCACTAATTACTGGACAAAAATTCAATGCAAGTATTTGGATCTCCCGGTAAGGGTCAGCTGATATCTTGGACGAAGCTGAAGATCTTTGTTGCAGTACGTTTCATAATGGACGATGTTTGGGAAGACAGCAGAGATAAAAAGAACGGAGGAAAGTGTGCCGCGAATGGAGAGGATTAAGAGAAAAGCACGGATATTAAACCATCGTTCCGCTTGGTCAGTTCATGATCCTTCTACCAGTAACAACTACCAGTAGAATCTACTATATGTACGGAGTCGCAAAGTCAGCTATAACCGTGTTTACACTTCGTCGCGATGTGATTATATAATAGCACACGAGCAACCTTCTGAAGAGCTCCGAACTCCGGTAAAGATTAGAAATGGAAGTTTGCAAAACAAAACATGAGGACGGGATTCAAACCCTAGAGCCTCTGCCTATGAGTATGCGTCAGTATCCACTCTGCCATCCAGCTGCACCGCTGTGAGTAAAGGCGATGAATGTCAGTGCGGTAGGAAATAATCAACGTGGAATTTTGAGCTTGTATTAACCATTTAGCAAAAATCAAGTATACTCTGTAGCATCATTTCGGACAAGCCTTCCCACCATATATGTCTCGTTCCAAAATCGCAGCTTAAGTTCGTGCACTTCCCTTGTAAGATGTCGTTAATGGATGTATCTATATCATCTTCGCCCAATGGTCGTAATGCTCCCAAGACAGCGCGTCAAAGATTACCCTATCGCACTACTCTAGGAGTCAATCTAAGGCTGGTATTCATGAAAACTCGACCTCACCAGCGGTATTTACCGTGGTTAGCTGTCCTATACACTATGCAGTGTTTGACGGACGCAAAATATGGTGTAGCAGCCTCGTTTCGCTCGGTCATGTGTTCTTAATGGCGAGGTCCTGGCAAAATTTCGTCTCCCAGATTTCTGTTGGATTTGTCGCCTAGTGCGACGCCTTCGACGGAAACAATCGAAAAATCCATGAAAAAGTCCACCAAGGAACGGTGCTCATCGACCAATTTTAGTAGGGTAGCATAGTTGCATGGTTGCATAGTATGTGCTTTCAAAAAACGCTACACGTCGCGCACACATGTTGTCTATTGTGGCGTCATAGGAAACATTTACTTTCAAAGATCTGCACGTAGTCTGTTTGATGAGGATAGTTTCAGGAGGTGTTCGTGAAGGTGTAGGAATCCATGCGCATTAAAAAACAAAAAACCTGGCTGGGCAGGATTTTGACCGGACCTATTCTGACCCCCCCCCTGTGCCTTTAAGTTGTAGCTGCAAGCCCACCAACAGTGTAAGGTGGCTCACTTGGTAAAGCATCGGACTATTGAGCGAAAAAGTAGTGTTTATACTTTTTCGCGAGGCAATGGCGTCGCAGCGACCGCAACAACACGCGCGACGCGACGGGTGGCGAAGCCGTCGCGTCGAGCATGTGTGCCATGCCAAAATTCGCAAATTTGCATACACGCAATANAAGCATCGGACTATTGAGCGAAAAAGTAGTGTTTATACTTTTTCGCGAGGCAATGGCGTCGCAGCGACCGCAACAACACGCGCGACGCGACGGGTGGCGAAGCCGTCGCGTCGAGCATGTGTGCCATGCCAAAATTCGCAAATTTGCATACACGCAATATTACACACGTGTCCCAATTTCGCGTAAGCGTCAACGTTTATGCGTTCTTATGATAAGTCATCTGGTCCCGTAAGTTTTAGGCCAAAGCAGCAAAACAAAGACGCAACAGCTAACTCCAAGCTCCGACATCGGCCAAATCATCGCGTCGCATCTGCTAGCAGGTGCGACGCGAATCGGGCCTATCGCGTCGTTTTTCAAGAGAAAAGTGTAAACAGGGCGCGACGGCAAACGCCAACTACCACGTCGCAACCACTGTTTGTGCATGCTTCCCTTCAGGACCCATCGCATTTGAACACTTTTATTGGACGCGACGGTCGCGTCGCGCCGAAGTATAAACACTTCTAAAGGCAAGAGTTTGCATTCTGTCGGTTCGACTCTTTTTGCATTTTTGAATTTTAGACCGGGATCCGAACTATGTAGGATGCGTTACCCACTTGGCCATCTCACTACTGCTGATCTGCCTGAAGCTACTCAGAGATTCCGAGAGGACAAACGCAGCAGGATCTGGTTAGCCACGCCCCCAAAAAATGGAAGGCAGACATTG
>JARK01000389.1:6591-34318 GCA_000688135.1 Ancylostoma ceylanicum
GGGGGGGGGCACCTGCTAGAGACAACAGAGGTGCTTTTGGCATGTTGCACACGTTCTAACCTGTTAAGCGCAGGGATTTCAGATGGAGCAGGCCCACGAAGGGAGCGCAGATTCCTTTTGACAAGTACAACTGGTTATAACTTGTTACTTGTATTGATTTTTAGCTAGGAAGAATGGAAACAATGCTAAAATGCCTATTTTTAATTTTTCAAGTCTTTATTTGTTTTCTAACCTGATTTCAAGTTATTATTAGATTATCTACCTCTATTAGGCTGTTTAGGTGTACAAAATTGGCGTAGATAGCCATTACGACCATTTTTTGGAGGTGGCCCCCCAACTCCCTTTTCACCGAGAACACAACCAAGTAAAACAACAGAAGGAAACTATGCAAATAAAAAAAAACAATAAAACGCATAGAAATCGCTTCTGAGAAACAAGAACAAGGAACTTCAGGATTTTAGGTAGCTATTGACGGTCTTTTAGGTTGATGAGTTCGTCGCAAAACGTTTGCCGTATACGAGTTCTGTTAGCTGGGGAACCCGATTTCGATCTTTTTGGATGTATCTAGTGTATCTAGTCGAAGAAAAGTGGAAGAACTGATAAAATCAAAAAAAAATCTTTAAGTTTCTGGAAAATGCTACTCATAACCCCCTAAACAGACCGTAAAACCCCTAAACAGAAACCGTGAAAAATCAATAAAATTATTGCATTTGAATAACTAATCGGTAGTTCGGAGATACATACTTTTCTCGAAGCAACAGATGGCCTGCAGCTATCCTTTCTCCACATACATATGACAAATAGGAGTTATGTTCTCCTCTGCAGCTGCAGAATTGATGGTGGTGGTGTGATGACTCATCTCTCGGAGCACGACAGCGAAACGCAGGTTTCTCAGATAAAAACACCAATAAAAACCAATGTTTACAAGAACACGGGGTCCGACTAGAAACAGTATTAAGCTGAAATTCGACGTAGATTGCGCAGCATTTTATCGACTGCGACCTTTCGCAATCCCGTCATTTTGAAAACTTGCAAAAAGGACGCTGCTTTTCTCCATTACTCTTTCCACTGAAACTTTTACACATTAGTGAAGGGTGCATACTTGCCTACAAATACTCTGTTTTTCCCATATATTTACTCCATTTCGGGAAAACCCCCAGAAAAGACATGCTCGTTAGTGAAAAGGTGCTGGAACCGAGCCAGCTTTGAGCGTTTCTAAGTACTCATTTCTACTTTTCTACTCTGGACCGATTATAACGGCTTAATTTCAGAAGCTTGAGTGTAGCTTCAATACCCAGAGTAACTTAGGTGGGTTTTCCTTGGACTGATGAATGACTAGGAATCTGGAGAGAGTTATCAACATTTGAACGACAAGCTCTCAGGCGTTCCGCGTCGGAAATTGAGGAACAAAGTTGCTGATTTACTGGGAAATGAGTTAAATAGGACCGCAAAGACCTTGTCGTTGCTGATGGATGGAAACAAGAGATGCCATAACGAAGGGGACGGCTCTTCAGAATAATCAGCGATGAATAACCTGTGAACAAAAGCTTCAAAGAGCTGATGAGCCTACCATTGCTTCAGAACGGCAGACAATGTCATGATTCAAACGGAAGACACAAACGAAATTGCTCTGAGTGTTCGGAAGGTTTTCTAGCACATGAGAGGCGGCATCGATTCCTGACGAAGACGAAAAAGTGCATGCAATCTGGTTGCAGAAGAATGAGGAATGATAGTGATGTACGGCATGAGCTCCCATCCTGTTATTTTGTCAATTTATGGCATTAGGTCATGCGGCAATTTATGCTGGGCATGTGCATCCATCTGGCACACATAAATTGCTCTCAACGTGGCGAAATATTCTAAAATTGCTATGGGAGCACCACTATTCATACGACTATAACGTAGAATGATAAGGGCGACGTGTACCAAGTATTAGGTGTTAACATAAGTCCTTGCGCTTTTTCAGTTGCGATTTTCTCCTCCCTATTGCGATTCTTCTACAACATGTCCTATACCTTCTGAAAGCTCTTTTCTTTCTGTACAATCCTATCATCATTGCGTTTTCACAGAACTATTTCATTACTTGGTTTCCTCAATTATGCAACATAATACAGTAGTATGGATACCAGGGCTAATCAGGTCCCCTTGCAGCTCAGAGTGAACAAGGCAGTTTGGCCTACCAGTTATATGGCTGGGACTTCAGCATCCCTGAAAGTTTTGGCCAACTCTGAGAATTAGTTCGATAAATCTCGCACGGGCCCTTCAATCACTACATCACAGAAGGAGCCCGTTTGGAATTTGCTGAAATTCCCCAAATAAGAGCAGAACCGTTGTTAATCATGCATTAAAGCAAAAATAGGACAATATGCATTCTCATTCTGGATGTCAGCGGTTCCAATGCAGTCTTCGTTCTTTTCTCAATTATTCTTGCTCTGTGACAGATCTCCATGAACTTGATGTGATAATTCTGTACGAGTGCTGATAGTGCAGCAGAGACAGCTCAGATCAAATGAGATGACGTGAATTGACGTCAACGCGTCGCTCTTTGGTTAGCTTTCGACTCATTGGCAAACAGTAGAGAGCCATAGTGTCTCGATGAGCTGACTAAGCGACACGTGCAGCCTTATCGTTCGTTGAGTTCAATTTGCACCAGGGTGACTCTAGCAATTGGACACATTCAAGAATGGCTGCGTTGGGTACGTGAGGTAATCTGCTGGGCTGCGATGGGTCGATTTATGGCTGTGGCATTCAAAGCAGCGAGCAGCGCTGGTAAAAAATATACAAGTTTTCTAAGCTCAGGAGGGACAGATGAGTGCTATCGGAGCCGAGGAGCTGCTAGAAGGTGGCCACTGTAGTCGTTCAATGCGTCGAATTTCAAGGGTGAACCTGGAATAGGAAGCACAGCGGGCGGCGCGGTCGCGTCGCGGCATACATATGCCTTGACCGTCTTGAATTTCAAAAACTGGAGTACCCACCAAATAACCATTGCTTTGATGGAATTGTTCATCCTTCTATGAGAACGCCATGGTTAACAAGGGATGCCCGTAAATTGTGCGATGGTCTCAAGCATTTGTATGAGAGATCAGTAGTGGGACCCATGAAAATTCCCTTATTTATATTATTTTTTTTTTCAAATTGATCACATATTATTTATTATTAAAATTAATATTTCTATCAATTCTATTTTTCGTCTGGGTCCCCAAATCGGCGGAAACCACAATTTTTTCCCACGCCCCCATCCCGCCCACTTTCTGCGTCCGCGACTGCCTGGAGGGTAATGAGCTCTTAAGCCGACTAGTTTTCCTGACATTTCGACAAGCTGCGCGCATAGTTAAAATTGTTAGACTGTTCTCTACCTTTTCGTTCAACAACACTCCCTTGGAGTCTCCTGTTGTCACCAATAAATCAGTATTTCCAATAACTACTCTTACCCCCCCCCCCCNTAATGAGCTCTTAAGCCGACTAGTTTTCCTGACATTTCGACAAGCTGCGCGCATAGTTAAAATTGTTAGACTGTTCTCTACCTTTTCGTTCAACAACACTCCCTTGGAGTCTCCTGTTGTCACCAATAAATCAGTATTTCCAATAACTACTCTTCCCCCCCCCCCCCAATAGAGGTTACTAGCAAACAACGCTCATATTTTCAACTTTAGAACATTCAATGGACTTCTAGAAGCAACTTTGTATTTGAACAAATAGCGCTGGAAGAAAATTTGACATTCCTGGAAACTAGTTCATAAAAACTCTCAATATTTATTAAGTACACTTAAATATGAGATGATCACAGCAATCAATTTTTTTGACCCGATTCACAGTGGAATGAAAAAATGGTAGTAGAAACAGGAAACATGGAATATAATCATCAAAGACAACATGTACACTTGAGCTTACAGTAAACCCGACATTTTGGCGGGAGTCTAGATAAATACTGATCCATATTTATAACAGAGATAGCACATTGTATGTAGATTTTCGGTTCTGTGCTAAAGCTTCATATCCTGGAAACCTTCGTCGCCTGTCTCGTTTTGTTGCACGAGTTTCCCGTTGCTCCAGTTCTGCGCCGCCACGTCATTCTGAATGCGATGCTGCGGCTGCATTCCTTCTGACATAGCAGCGTCTCGAGAGAATTCGAGGAACACCTAGAAAAGGCATTCAACTGTCCAGTGCCCGTCTGAACAACTACCTTCCAGCTACCGTAAGCCTACCGTACCTGCTCTAATGTGGTCTGACTCAGTGAGTAGTCTTCGAAATCGAATTTCTTCGATAAGCCCTCGACTTTATCGAATAGCTTAGACCACGTGACCCCGTCACGTTTTGGCAATTCATAGTTAAGTTGAAGTAAGTGATGTTCCTAAAACATGGTGTTCGATGGGATTGGCACAAGCAACATAGCATGGCAGAAGGCAGATGAGCTCCACTTACCTTGAGTACAGCACCAGGAAAGGCTCTGGCTATTTCGCTTTTCGCAGTGTTGGCGTCTTCGATTCGCTGAAGACGGATCAACAAAGTAAACCCGGCACCGTATCGACTCTTGATGTGCTGACAGCTGCCGTAACATTTGAACCTTCCTAAATAATGGAGCAATAGTTGGAATCACAGAACCAGGTGAAACAGACCTATGCAAACTAATGCTGGAGCGAAAAACCCGAGAATTGCTGCCACGTGTAGCGAAAACAATATTCCTGTGATGAACGCTGTCTCTACAGGCCGTGGCATAAATACTGTGTCAAAATCATTTGTTAATAACTTTCGTCGAAAGATGGGAAACTTTGATTGCTCTTCAACATTATTTACTTGAAGCCTCACAGATCAAGTTTATATAAAAATGTTCAGCGTGAACTCCCTCTGCCTCTATGACAGTTGCTAGACTTAGGGCAAACAAAACCGTTGCGGCCCACAGACAACCTTGGGGAGTTTTTTTCCCTCTTTCTGCCTTATAAACGACCCCACAATTGTGGTACCAGTGGGTTTCTGAGCGCATATCAAAGTTTTCATGATTATTTCAAATCCATACCATCGACGTCAATGAAATTTGAACACCATTCCTCTGTCGGGATGTGTTCGTGGAGTTGAGGCAACACTGGCCACTTTTTGTTCTGCGCCTCGTTTCTTGGAGCACTGCTAATCTAGCAAACCCACCATGCATTGGTGAATTACCACCTATAGTTGCTCTACAAAAATATCCTAGTGTTTTACCATACTTTGCCAAGGAGGTGTTCTTCCATCTCTTGTTCAGCATAAACTTCGAGCATGAGGTCGTCTCAGAAACATCCGATTCAATGATGATAAGGGTCAAACGAGACCCGCAAGGGAGATCCTTTCTACTCCATGTAATGTCCTGGGAGGGGGGGGGGGCTGCGTACGTGCAGAGGAATTTTCACTAACAAAGCTCCGCTCCGCATTGAACGGTAGATCAACGTTTTAAGGTGCCCATCTATTGCGGCCCTCCCACGGTCCTCCCAAGAAGTATCGCTAAATTCTGCCTTCTCTCATGGCAATGCGCATCGTTGAGGACATGCTGTCCATGAGGCTTGTAGTGTTCTGTCTGGAGCTCCTTTTTGACCAGTGTGTTCATTGCCTTCTGTTGAGATTTTCACTTTATGTGCACCCAAATTTGACCGATCTCAATCCTTCGAATTTCAGTAACTAGTTCGATAGTTCGGTCGCGTCCGTGGTGAGCGGTCGGATCCTGACTAGCTCTAACTGATATTCTAATCCTTCACGAGATACCGCTGTACAGGTGATACCTCTTGCTCCTACGCAAGACTTACTGATACCTTACTCATCCCTTACTGCAATTTCCCTGCTGTTTCCGTGAATTCTGTTTTCCCATATTGCTAGTCGTCAGTTCGCTAATCTGTCCACGGATTGGTCTATCGATTCGCCATGGTCATGACTCGTTCAAAGGCAGCACGGGGAGGTAACTCTGTGTATTCTGGTGCAGTTAATGATGAAAGCTCTTCACTAGAAGTCGTGATGGAGGAGGTTAACAACTCCGCTGAAGTTCCACTATGTGTTAAAAGAGCACTTGCGAAATTCATGGCGGAATTTCAATCTGTGGTGCGGGAACGAGACGACCTACGTGAAGAGAACCGAATACTGCGTAAGAAATTTGGCATTCCAGAGGACTTGGACGTACGTTCTGATAATTTTGCGAGTTTTCCTTATCCGTCACAGGAACGCAATGTTCAGCTGAATGATCTGTCTTTTCCTCCTAACTCTGTTGACCCCTATGAGTTTGAGCGGCATAGATCAGTTATTATTAGTGGCATACCGGAGCTTCGGACTGGTAATATTGCTCGTAAGCTGAACTACGATTATGACAGCGTTCTGAATGTAATCCATCATTTGAAAGTAGAATGCTTCCCTACTGCGGTATATAGACTTGGTAGGCCCGAAATAGGCAAGAGTAGATTGTTGAAAGTTATTTTTCCTGCTTCTCGTTTTCAACGCTATGCTGTAAAGAATGCCTCCCGATTGCGCTCCTTTCCCGAGAAGGGGGTCTACCTTCGGGAGTCCCTCACTGAAGAGGAAAGGAGACGCAGGAGGGAGGAACATCTGAATGGCAGTGGCAACGTTTCTCACGCTACTGTGATTCCTCCAAAAGCAAGTTATGTTGTGAGCCAGATTTCTTCTCGTGGTGCATCTCAGGGAAACTGAGAACTCTTCCTCGGTGCTTCTTACAAGGTAATTTTCCTGTTACTATTTCTACTGTTACTTCACCTCATCTTAAATGTTACTACTCAAATGTTCGCTCCTTATCTAAGAATCATCTGCATCTTGATGTCGTTTGTGGTCCTCATTACGATGTCTTTCTTTTTACTGAAACGTGGTTGAAAAGCCATCACTCTTTGCAAACAATGACCGGAATGTGGATCAGTGATTACTCAATTTTACGCTGTGATCGAAACAAAAGAGCGGGAGGAGGCGTGGCTATCCTAATCAGGAAAAATATTTCTTATTCACTCGTTTTATCAGAATCAGTTTGTAATGGGTACGAAATTCTTGCTGCTGATATATCTAATAATGATACGGCGCTCAGGTTAGTATTAGTCTATAGACCACCTTCATCGGAACCGCCTCTGACCGAGCAGCTTGCTCAAGTACTTGACGATCTTTCATGCACTCCCTTACCTACCATTATCATAGGAGACTTCAACATGCCTGAACAGAACTGGGCAACCTGGAACCCCAACCTAGATACTCATAATAGCTTTGACGAAATGCTTGCGTCTCACGACTTTCAACAACTAATTAAAGAACCTACAAGAGGTAATCATTTGTTAGACTTACTGTTTACTAATAGTTCACAGCTGATAACCGATCTTTCTCTCAAACCTCCGTTAGGCAATAGCGATCACATGAGCGTTGTATTTAGCATCCAAAGCTGTGTAGTGGAACAACAGCCAGTAATGCGTAGACTCTTTTCGAAATGTGATTATGGCGAGGTAACTAGATACTTGTATAGTGTTCTGTGGATTGACTCGTTTGAGTCTGCTAAAGGAATAGATGAGAAGTACCGTATGTTCTTATCGATTCTGCAGCACGCAATTGATATGTTCGTTCCACAAACGCTTGTACATCCAACCCGATCTTTCTTGCCACCTCATTTACAAAATATGTTAAGACATAAGGAATATCTCTGCAACTATGCAAAACAAAGTGGAGACTGGTCTAGTTACAGAACCTTTTCCGCCCTTTTCAATAAAGAGCTTGACAAGTTTAATAGAAATATGGAGAAAAGGATAATGAATTCTAAACAGAAGAATACATTCTTTCAATACCTAAAAGGCAAGTTGACTGAGAGGCAGCACCTTTCGGGTCTCAAGGTTGAAGGGAGACAGTTTCCCACAGACTTTGAGAAAGCGAATGCGCTTGCAGATATCTTCGCCAAAGTTTTTTCTGATGATGACGGAATCCTTCCCTCCACTAGTTTTTCCGTTACGAGCCAAATGGCAGACTTTCCGTATGTTGACTCTATGACTGTGTATGAACACCTCTCTAGATGGCCGAATTCAAGGTCGGTAACTCCGGACGAAATTCCTTTCACCTTTATTAAAAATGTAGCTCATGCCATCGCTTTTCCATTAGCCTACCTCTTCAACCAGTCTATCACATTTTCGGAAGTCCCATCGTTGTGGAAACATTCCTATGTTACTCCCATTCTGAAGAAAGAGCCTGCCTCCGACCCTTCTAATTATCGTCCAGTGAGCATTACTTCTATATTCTGCAGGTTGTTCGAAAAGATCTTGAAAAAACACATTTTGGAACATTTGAAATCGAACGAAATCTTGCCTCCATCGCAACATGGATTTGTAAACGGTAAATCTATTGAAACTAATATGCTGGAATGTTTGAATGATTGGACCGCGACTCTGGATGAAAACAAAACTACTGATGTGATTTATTTCGATTTCGCTAAAGCTTTTGATAGGGTTAGCCATCCCAAACTAATTCATCGCTTAAATGGCATCGGAATACATGAAAAGGTTATAAATTGGATACGTGAGTTCTTATCTGGAAGAACATATCAAGTGCGGGTCAACGGAACACTTTCTAATGTGTATAGCATAAAAAGCGGTGTGCCGCAAGGAGGAGTCCTCTCCCCCGTTCTCTTCAATATCTATGTCGCGGACCTTCAAGAAGTTTTAAGCAAAGAAGGGGTAACCTCCATACAGTACGCGGATGACTTGAAGATCTATAAAGAAATCTCCTCTGCAGGCGACATTGATACAATTCAGTCAGCCATTAACAAGTTACACAACTTTTCCGTCATGTGGCAGTTACCTCTAGCTCCACAGAAAACGTATCATTTAAGAATAGGTTCCTCCAGGTTGCCGTCTTCTTACACTATATTTGGTCACCCCATCTCAAGAGTGAAACAGATTAAAGACCTAGGTTTTTCGTACACTGAAAAGCTTGACTTCAGTCCTCACATAAAAGCAATTTGTAGGAAAGCAAGCGTCAGAACTTTTCATATTTTCAAGGCACTGACAACCAAAGATAAAGAGGTTCTACTAAAGGCATATAAGATGTACGTGAGACCACTCGTTGAGAGTTCCTGTTGTGTGTTCTCACCCTCAAAACGGAAAGATGTGGCGCTCTT
This sequence comes from Ancylostoma ceylanicum, assembly GCA_000688135.1. Taxonomy (NCBI): domain Eukaryota; kingdom Metazoa; phylum Nematoda; class Chromadorea; order Rhabditida; family Ancylostomatidae; genus Ancylostoma; species Ancylostoma ceylanicum. The sequence continues at coordinate 15,698 of JARK01000389.1, forward strand.
AGAGAAGATTCAAAACAACTTTACCAGGAAAATACTACTGCGTAATGGTGGATTCTTGCATGGCAGGATCCCTAAAGCTCGCATTAGGAACGATTACCTGGGCATTTCATCACTTAAGTCAAGGCGGCATTACTTTGATTTAGTCATGGTCTATAAGCTAATCAACCACCTGATCCCAATATCGTGCACGAAATTCTACTCTATGCGGCCTTCCATCACAAGGGGTGGGGCAGACAAACTATTCGTTAGACTACCTAGAACTTCGTTACGGGCCACCTCCTTCACAGTTAGAGCAGGCCTGAGATACCTCAAGTGGAGTAAGGCGAGAACTGTTCCTGCATCCTTTACATCCTTCAAACGTATGGCAAAAGCGACCATACTTAGGTCGGATGGGAACACTTAACGGCGATTCTTCCACGTTTCAAACACTTGTTTTATTTGTAGTATCTAGGAGAACATTGTTTAGGTACTATCGTTGTTTGTCACTATTTTATGACGTCTGTCTTATACAGCGTAATAAATGAATGAATGAATGAATGAATGAACTAGTTCATCTTGGACGGAAAAGTCTGCTCCTTCAAACATAAGTCACAGAAAAGAGCATGGGACGGAAATGGTCATTAGAAATCATTGCGCGCATCCTCAAAAATTTCTGGAAGATATTCGATGTTGGTATTGAGGCTAGAGGAATTCATTCTGGCGTCACATTTCATGTAGGTCACCCTGTACGGGTATGTACAGTCCTTGTCGAAAAGTTAGACGGAATGCGCGTGCGGTTCGGTGTCGCTGCGACATCGCCGCGGCGCGACTCCCAATCGATACGATCCGCCCCGCAAGGCATTTTTGTGGTGTTTTTCGTTAAAAAAATCGTTCTTTCGCGTTTCTTCCTTGCAGTTTTCCACTTCTACTCATTTCTTTACATTTTTAGTGCACAGCAGTTTTCGTTCCCTCTTGAATTGGTTGTGTCTACTTTTGCAAAATATTCCAATCTTTTTATTCCTTCCTATATTTTTTGCCCTAATTTGCTATTTTTTGCTGTTCTTTGCCTGTTTAAAGTTCCATTCTGTTGTTTTGATGTTGCGTTCATCGTTCGCCTCTCACATATCGCTGTTTCTTCTTTTATTTGCCCATATTTTTGTTTCAGATAGTTTTTCGATCATGTCTACTAAGCGATAAACGAAGAAACAGCGACAGATAACAAAATGCAACTATAAACAAGCGAAGAATAGCAATTTAGGGCGAAAAATATAAAAAGGAATAAAAAATTATGGAATATTTTGCAAAGGTAGACACAACCAATTCAAAAGGTAACGAAAACTGCTGTGCACTATCCTAAAAGTGTAAAGAAATGGATAGAAAGCGGGAACTGCAAGGAAGAAACGCGAGAGAACGACTTTTTTAACGAGAAACACGACAAAAATGCCTTGCGGGGCGGATCGTATCGATTGGGAGCCGCGCCGCGGCGGGGTCGTAGCGACACCGAACCGCACGCGCATTCCGTCTAACTTTTCGACAAGGACTGTATCATCATGAGGGAAACGAGGGCGTAACCAGGCGGCTGTAATTGGCGCTTATGTTCAGACATGTGGGGGCGTGACGTGCGGCAAGCACGCGCCAATTACAGCCGCCTGGTTACGCCCTCGTTTCCCTCATGATGATACACACCCACCCTGTACATTACGTTATCCTGAAGGAATAAACGAATTCGAAGGAAAGTTCCAAAAATCGCTACGAACGGAGAATCAAGACATACAAATGTCAGAGATTTTACAAGGAGTTACTCACCGTATACCATAATGGCCAGCTCCGTACATAAGGCTTCACATTCATCCATGCTATGAGATGTTAACACTAACGATGTTCCAAGTGCTTGAATCTGAATGAAACAGCCGATCACTTTATTCAACGTATGTATAGCCGAGAAATACCGATTACCCTCGAGAAAATGTTCCATATGATTCTGCGAGCTTTTGGATCCACTCCTGTTGTGGGCTCATCAAGTAATAACACTGGTGGCAGTCCTATTAGAGCGATGCCAAGAGATAATCGACGTTTGTTGCCACCACTAAACTCAGCAATGTTAAATAACTAGTAGCGCGCTGTCAGTGGATGTCTTCCACACTAATAAGGAAATCCTTGTGAACAATATTTGAGCTCATTTGAAGAGAATAAACCACTCCCCACCTATATCCTTTGATCTGCCGCTTAGCATACATCCCGATGCCGATTGTGTGAATGACAGCATTGACCTGAACATAGCTATCGATAATGCAAGTGGTAAATCTTACATGTTCTCGATTACCTTTTCGGGAATGTCTTTCCTAGGTATTCCTCGAATTCTTGCGAACATGTACAGTGTTTCCTCGCCAGTCATCTCTTTGAGAACGGCGTCGAACTGGGGACAGTATCCAATGTTGGCACCAGCCTGTAATTGATAGTAACATTAAGTTAGGTAATCTTTATTTACACGCGATAGTGCTAGCTTAAGGAATTCTTCCAACACTGTTCACTGTTTACAACTACTCAGGAAAATTTGATACTCTTTCCGGAAGGACGAATTTCTAGGGTGGGCGTGATGTTTTGACGTGCACTGTACTTTAACGTCCAGTAAGAACTTGTGCGCATCACCTTGCCTTTGACGAAATGACAGGCCTTTTGTCTTTTTGTCCATTTGTCAAGTGACAAGTCCATCACTCACCTTTCTCCAATCCGTCTTCACACTCCAACCATTGACAAAAGCGTCTCCATCACTAATGTCATTCTCTCCGGTTAACATCTGAAAGGTGCTCGTCTTTCCGGCTCCGTTCACACCAAGTAGCCCAAAACATTCGCCGTTCTTCACATGGAATGTAACGCCTTTCACAGCATTGAAATCTCCATACCTAGGAGAACATCAAGGTGAAACTACTGGTTCATTAGATCATGCTAATCGAGCAATTACCATTTCTTGATGTCATCTACGATGACAGCTGTGTCATGCCTGTTCATTGTTTTCACACGGGCTTTCTCCGCAATTACATCGCTGTCCTCACCCGTAAATTCAGCATCACTTTCAAGCTTCCAATTCTCATACTGTAACAGTTGGTCTCCCTGCCTGACATCATTTTATAACATCATTACCTCACCTGTGAGTCTGCAACCCGATTGTTCCTCTTGGAACCTTTACAGTATGCCAAGCACCGGCCGAATAAGTTGTTTTCATGACCGGATACGAAAAACCAGTAAACAAACCCCTGCAAACGCAGAAATTTGAATGCTACACCACACTGGGTTGGAAGCCATGTTAGTGTATCATACTTGTATTGCGAAGAATATCATGGGATACATGATACCAAGTTTGCCCGAATCCGTGAGAATGTGGTCAGTGTAAATTCTGTCTAAAATATCCTTGAATTTCTGATATTCAGCGTGCTCTGCTTCCCAAGCCCAAAACGAGTTTACCTTCAGGACTGCCACAACATTGAACGCTTGTCTTATAAAGAGGATTGGAACAGTCCAGCATCTGGCATGCTTGCCTTCCGAACTCATTGTTATACACCTAAAAGTTGGTGATTTAACTTCATGGCTATGGCTTGGCTTCATGGCTGGGCTGTGCATACCACTGTAAAGACATTCGATATACTGTATGTGGGGAAGAAAAACGATAATATGACACTCCATGTGAACGCCACATCATCGTTGGCAGTTTGTTGAATAATAGGTATGGCAATTGAACCAATCATACCTAGAATTTAATGAAGCTCCGATTAATTCATTCATTCAATCATTCATTCATTCAGTCATACCATTCATTCATTCCATTCACTCATTCATTCATTCATTCCATTCCATTCCATTCACTCATTCATTCGTTCATTCATTCATTCATTCATTCGTTCATTCATTCGTTCATTCATTCATTCATTCATTCATTCATTCATTCATTCATTCATTCATTCATTCATTCATTCATTCATTCATTCATTCATAATCACACCATATGTAGGGCACTCACTATTCGGCTAGTTCTGCCCCAAAATTTTTTTTTGCTTAACTTCGCCTAAGGGTGCTTTCCAACGCGTTGGTCACGAATTTCGTGTCCATCTTGTACCGTTACCGCATTTTTGAAAGGATACGGTAGGTATACGGTAGGAAATTTAGAGAACATGCCAATTTTAAAAAGAAAATGAAGGTGGCATGCACCTAAAACAACCCCTGCATGCAAAATTCGAGAGAATTCTGTGAGTTATCGCATCTACAGTATACCTAGCGCAATCTTACAAAAGTTATTACGGTACAAAATGAGTAAATGGGGAATATGACACAAAATGCATACGATATCCGTGTTCAACAATTTGGAACCACCCCCCCCCCCCTGCCCCGGCGAAGTCTGGACCAAATTTTTTTTTGAAATTTTGGGGCAGAACTAGCCGAATAGTGCCACAGAAGCTATATATTTACTGACCTGTAATTATGTTGTACATAACAATTAGTGTGAAGCCCTTGGGAGCGGAAGTAAATGCGAACGAAAACCAGTAAGTGAAAGGAATAGTTGTCCACCCGTAAAGCGACATCGCCAGCAGCAGTATTAATATAGTCGTGAAATCTTTCGTGTACGGCTGCAAGAAATCGACATATTCATCGGAAGACGTGCTCTGTGCAGTGCTCACCTCAAGATTGAAAGCGTAGAAAATCCCAACAAAAGCTCCCATACGTACGATGTACCAAATGACATCCCATGCGAAAGCAGTGATCCAGTACATCCACGGTAGCAGACCCGACAGCATCTATACAACGTGTGAATATGGCGTTTTTCTATTTTGTTGAACGAATCAACTAGCACCTGCATATGCTTGCTCTTTTTCTTCCTTTCTCTAATGAGGAACTGACAACAGGTGGCCACCACGATAGACATGCACACAATAATCGCGTAACCCAGCATAAAAGCAGAGCCATTGGAGTAGTTACGGTTTTTCAAAACGTCCTGAGTCACTGGAGGAAAAGGGTGGTTGCTCACCTAAAGCAACAAAAATGTATTGACAATTCAAAGGAATCAAGGAAGGAAATGATCACCCCAAGAGTGATGTTTTTGTTGAGCACATCCGAAATTATCATTGAATCGGCGATGCTGATCGCCAAAGGTGGAGTGGTGTAGCCGAAATTGTTAAAGTAAGCTGAAATTTGTATCTTCGTAGAAATAGACAATTCGTCTCAACAGACCCGTTCAATCTTCATGACAAAGGAAATGCTTGCAGATCTATTTTTGTTTGGTACTCTCTGCTACTCAATCGATTTGCCTCGTAAATATGCTGGCGAAAGCCAGCAGACATAAAAGAGGGGCTATAGAGACGGGAGAGTGGGTCCCGCGCGGACATACAAAAGGCGCGGGACCTCTGCTCCCGCCATTTCCAATCACTAACCAGAGGAGATTTTTTATTCTGTTCTGTTCGGTCCTACGGTCTGTTACTAAACTGTAGTACTATCCTCCGTCGTACTCTTTCGGAAAGAAGCCACCACAACCACCGATTGTTCTAAGGATCAAAGGAAGAGAGTGAGTTTAATCAAAGTAAACATAATGTGAGCGTCGATATCGTACAGAAGACGCGGTGGTAGGAGAAGCAAGGGGCAATAATTGGTTTGGTAGCATGATCTTGATTGGTTATCCGTTCATGAATCCTAGCCCAGGTCAACGCCGATCATTACCCGTCGGTGAATAAGAAGCGCGTCGTCTGCCCCTAGGCCGTTTCCTAACTCGGTCACTTCATTTTCCGACTTGGCTTATATTATTGATGTTCTTTCGTGGAGATGCGATGGTGGCGATTCCTTTTGTGCACTACAACAGTCAGAGGGATTGAAGCTGCATTCTCGACATCTTGAATTATCATGTCGACGTCTTGGGCCGGGACAGGGCTACGGCGGTTTGAATTAAAGTTCGTGTCTCACTTTCTCACCTCCGGAACTAACTACTGAAACCCTTTTTCAAAATATTCCTGTCAGGATGAATGTGATACAAGATCAAATAATTTTAGGATATCCGACTAACCTCTAAGATTCGATGTATTCGCACGGACGAATTTTCGTTGAAACGCCAGCGGATAGTGGATGCCGAAGTCTCTTGAGCCAATCTGAACAAGTATGGAATGGTAGCACTGACTTACTCGATGCTCAACTTAAAATGTGTTCTATTGGTGGCAAAGCTAATTAAAAGGTTTCATATAAAAGCTTGTTTTATAAATTTTTGTTGAAAATACGTTCTCCACAAGGAGCAAATCGATCAGGCGCTCATGTTCTCACCTTCTCATAATCAGACATATTCGTCCTTCTCTCCCTTTCCTCCTTCTCAGTCTATCTTTCTTTTCATCTTCCTCCCCTCTCTCTTGCCTATCCCTTCTCTCTCTTTCTCGTTCACGTGTCCTTCACCTCCCTTTTGTCTCTCTCATTTCTTTCTCTCTTTCTGCGTCAAATATTTTAACGTTAGACCAGCAAAATTCTTACAATCTCAGCAGCGCCTCTAATCGTTTCAAAGTCAACAAAAAAGAGACGAAGGAGAAATAGGAAGAGGAGAAGAAACACAGGATGAACAGCGAGGAAATGGGATAAAAATTTGAAAAACAGGAAAAGAGGAGCGGAGTTGGAAAGGCGAGTTGGGAACGTTTGAACCGTTGTACGATTGTAGGAATAAAGTGATGGGTCTTGACGAAAATGTTTTCGGGGTTCGCCACGATTAATTGATTGTAAACAAATAAACAAATGTGTAAATCCCGAGCAAAACTAGGCAATCACCTCTGGAATCAGACTGAGCGCATATGACGATACGTTTCCCACTGTATCCACGAAAAGATTCGACTTTGCCTCGAACCTTGCAATTGTCGAACGGACAAGCCTGAATTTGACTTCATGCATTTTATTGATTGTGTAACCCCTGTTTATTATGTGAAAGGGAAATTTTTTGAAATTTCTGCGTGGAACTACAGAGTCGATTGAAACAGAAAAGCTTAGAAACGGAAATCTTTTAAAAAATTCCTCTTTCCCGTGTAGTATCTAAAATTTTCCAGAAAACACATTTCGGTTTCACTTGGGCTCACATTAAAAAGCTTTTGTTAGTCATACCCTCTGAGATCTGCGCCATCTGTTATTCGCGGGTCCGTCGCGTTGGATACAAGTATAAACGAGTCGCCGCTTGAGCCACCAAATGGTGACAAATCGATTTTCAAACTTGGCTGTTCAGTTGGACTCGGTACTAATGTTGTAGTCCATACCATCAACGCCATGTAAGCAATCTAAAATCGATGGATCGATACCTTTTCGAAAATCGATATTTAGTACTTACAGGGAATAACAGATTAAGCAAGAACATTATCCATTTGCGGTAGAAATAAATAGTTCTTTTAATGAACATCGCTTCAACATGTTGCCAATAATATGGGACACCCGTGAGACGACGCGTTACTCTCAGTGCTGCAAAATTATTGATTTATTGTTTGACTTGTAGTTTGTTCTGTCTCAAAAGTAAACACGTACTCTGTAAAATCGGATCATTCTCCTCCAATTCCTTTACTTCCACGGCATCTTCTACATGCTCCTGGTTGAATCGTTCCTGTGCTATATCACCCACTCTGCAATCGATATATCGATTGATTACCGCTCATATCGATTTACATACCAAACTTACTTCAGGAATACCTCCTCCATTGTGGTTATGGACACTCCAAATGAGGAAATACCAAAACTGCTTTGGACAGATTCAAGATCAGCGAACATTGTAGAAAATCTAAATTGCTGATACAGATGAATAAAGATGGCATGGTGCATGCATGATGTCTGCATGATGCATTCATGACGTGCGTATGCTGCAGGCAGGCGCAAACTCACTGCGATTTGCACTTAGCCGATATGAGGAATGTCGCTTCTTGACCAACAAAAGACTGCAGACGAATGTCGCTCACGTGACGTCGCAGTAACTCCATAGTCCTATTGACTTGTTTTTCCGATGGTGTGGACGAGTTTTCGTAAACAACGGTTAGATGGTAGCCGTCACCTGGATCAGGAAAAGTTTAGGTATAATTATTTATTATAAAACTTCCTTCTATAGTAGGGTTGTGTAGGCATAGACACTTTGATTAGCCAATAAATGGAGTTCTCGAAATCCAGGGGCATCGACCAATCACAGCGCGCACCTATGGAAAAAGATATCTGCTTAACACACTGCGGACCATGCTCATATTTGCATGGCAAGCGCGGATCGCCAGGTGGCATTTTTCTGATTATTCACCATTCATACCACAGGGGAACCTTTTATGGATGTGAAGAGCACATTTCGCGTGATTCACCATGTGCCTCATGTGGCCATACGAGTAGGAAAGGGCGTGATGCACCAAGTGCATCACGTGGTCCGCAATGTGCTAACCATTCTAACGCGGTAAATCTAAGGCCTGCTGAGACAAACAGTTCCTTACCGTATTGCGCCTTCAGGAACATTCCCGATCCGCAACACTGTAGCTGACCATGAGCAAGGATTGCAATCCTGAAATTCTCTTCATACTGTGGATTAGCTGTCCGTGGCACTGCTTCCGGCAAGTTCAGAAGGCCGTGCCAGATTTACAAAAAATACTCCCCGTCATCCTTTTTTTAAACTTATCCAACTCCACTCCCACCCCCTCCCCAAAAAAAAATGGTTTGTAGGCTGCAGTTTCTTGAACAATGGGCGTCAATGGCTGTGATCCGTCTGCGGCCTCGAAAAGCACGCGACGCGACCGCGCCGCTCGAGCAGTAATCCCCTCTGGGACATAAAATCGTGGAGTTTCCTTGATAGTCAGTTAGTTTCCTTATTAGTTATGATTAAATGTGATGAACAACTATCAGGAAAACCCAGATTCGCACAGTGGCGACAATTCCATCGTGAGCGGTGCGGTCGCGCCGCGTGCTTTTCGAGGCCGCGAAAGGGTCATCGCCATCGACGCCCATTGTAATGATTATGGTGACGAATCTGCATCCTTCCGTTTTCCACTTAAATTCCGGATCCATTTGTCACGAACACGATAGGAAAAGCAAGAAAATTGTACGTGATTTTAGTGGCCGTGTCTCACCTCAGGATCGATTTTGAGATGTTGGAAAATTCTGCAGGTGACGCTGATCACAATTGTGTACGTATAACCATAAAAAATCACCGGAAACCCGCTACTAGGGTCCCTTATTTTTGGAGTGTTCGAGGAGTCCGCGCTACGACAACTGTCACGAGATGCGGCTTGCCGTGGGAGCGGTGACACGAGTTTTGTTCACAAAATATCAACAAATGAGTCGTTTATAATCACATATCCCAAATAGAAAATATGTTACACTCGGGCCCCGCCGCTTTTTGCAGAGATATACTCCACAAATGACTCAATTGACCGTACACGGCCCAAGGATAAATCTTTCCGGAATAGGGTCAAGAGGCTAGAAGCGTCAAAGGGTGGCTATTATATAGTGTGTGCGTCTTTACGTTCTAGCATTTCTGCTCTGTCATACCTGTCGCCCAGCAGATCAGCCTCTTCCATGAAATGTGTTGTGAGCAGAATGGTCCTGTGACTCTTCTCCGCCTGTAGAAGAGTCCACGTCTCGTGACGAGCACCGGGATCCATACCAGAGGTCGGCTCGTCCAACATTACTATCTAAACCACACAAAATTAGGAAGTGTATCGAATACCACGCCCACAACCCCACCTCTGATCCACCAATCAGCGCGATCGCCAATGACAGCTTTCTCTTCTGCCCTCCAGATAGGGTACCTGCTCTGGAGTTCATTTTGAATTCAATTTTCAGCCTGGTCAGGATGTCGACAGCTTCTTTTTTGTAGTATTCTCGTCCCTAAAGTTGGAGCATCCAATGGACGAGATTTAAATATTGGGACGAGTTATCTGCGTACTATCAATTGGATTGGAACAGACAATTCTTCATTGTCAAATTCAAAGGCGGTTCGAAGAAACTATTATATTATGAAATGCCTACATTTAAGGAGTTTTTTTTGTTGGATTTGTGTGGATTTTTTTGTATTTTCTGTAAAGTTCATTGCAGCGATCTTCTGGTTTTAACCTGGACGAGTTTTTCTGTTCCTTGCGGTCTCTTCGAGGTGTTACTTGGATGTCGGGCTGCATAAATATTTGACACGAACATTCATTTTGGTATCAATTTTCGCCTAAATCAGGGTTACCCGGGCTATGAATGAGTTTTCGATTCTATGTCTTTTGTAGTGGATGATCTATAAGGCCTATACTCTATATATATGTATCGCTCTGACATCCGATGAAACAACACGTGGACGAGTTGTCCTTCACCAACCTTCAATTTGCAGAAGAACTCCAAATGTTCCATCACAGTCAACGAGTTGAACAATATATTGTACTGTGGACACAAGCCAGTCTGCTTGCGAACTTGTGGTAAACTCGTACGAATGTCATAATCATCGATGTACGCAGTCCCTGACGACGGTGCAGTCACTCCTGAAGAACATTACCGATAAGCCCCGCCCACTTTGCCTAGAAATTTCGGGGAAAACACCAGAAATCAATCAGCAGATTCGATACCTGTCAGCATACTAAATGTTGTACTCTTGCCAGCACCATTGTGGCCGAGTAGCGCAGTGATTTGACCGTGGTACATTTTCAGATTCAACTGATCTACTGCCTTCTTCTCGCCCAGCTTGCCAAACTGGCAGTCGAACAACTTCTTGAAGAACGAGGTGCCGTACGTTTTTGAGAGATTCACCACATTTATAGTAGCCTTAAATGGAGGTGAATTGAAAGTTTGCAACGACATCGTGATAGTGAAAAAAACTTAGCACCTTCAACTCTGGTTCCGGCTCGATTTTCACGAAATCGCGCTCTTCAGCCCCGATCAGTCCGGATTTCTGTGACTCCAAGCTCTTCTTCGACTGACCAGATGGGAACCAGTAGGATTTCTGTAAAAGAAATTAATTCCTAAGAAACATGTACGTAATTGTGATGATCCGAATAGGGATTTTTAGAAGAAAAATTAGACGTGATGAAAAGAGAAGGAGCTTAGCCATGTGCGCTGTAATACTGCCTTGGATTTCCCCACTTACGAAAATGGAAAATAAATGGTTATATTTCTAGTCCCCATCTAGAAGTGCCAGCGCTCACTATTATCTCTTTCTCGGAAAATTAGCCGACAATGCTCCTGCATTGCATGGCTGACTCACTGGCAAGGTCTTTGCTATTCCACCTGAGGGCACATGCATAATTAAGATTACCCCAGGAAACGTATCAGCAGCCTCAATTTTACCCATCATCAACACGGAAACCAACGCATTTACCCGGTCACTTACAATGATCCATCCAAGCCTTCGATTACTGTAGTTCTTACTCATTCTTGCGTGTGTTCAATGTGGAGCAACTCCTTGAACTCTTCCTTTGCCGTGCGCTTCCGCATGAAGGTGGGGTCTACTGCTGACTTCTAATAACTTCCCAAATGACCATGGGTCACCCTATAGGTCAACCAGAACCGTGAGCCGCTTTTATTCCATTTTCTAACATGAAGTATGTATGTCAGTTGACCTCTATCCTTTTTGCAGTGCCTCCTTTCCTTTTAGTGCATTTCTTGTTGTGCGATTATCTACTTTGGTTCCGAGTGCAGTCCACCTATTGTTTGCTCCTAACATTACCCTTCGATATTGTCGTATTATGCCTAGTTCAACATAATATTTGAAACCGGGAACAGATTAGAAGGGTTTACCAGACAAGTTTCCTGCCTAGCGTAAAAATCCAGTAGATGGCTGCGGGGAGATGGAAACTGGTAATCTAGATACGAGCAGGGTAATGGAAACTGGTAATATTGGTGCCAGCAGTGTAAGGTCTCATGAGGTTGGCATAAGCATTGAGGGAGATTTTCGCCCCAACGATCAATTCTACTCAGGGTCTACAATGTGATACTGAATAGCTCGAAAAATCTCGTGTTGCTCGGACCAGAATCGCAAAATTCACTGTTAGCCACTTGTTTATTGTTTGTAGGTAAACCACTTGTTTAGAGGGTGGAATCGCATAACGTCTAGAAATCAACCCTATCTATCTGGACTAGGTGAATGTGAGGAGGTTGGACAGAGCGCATTGAGGAGGTAGCAATAACAAGAGTAACTTTTTTTTTTATTTAAGTCTTGCAGAAACACTGCACCAATACTGCTAAAAACAAACTAACCAACAGGAAAAACCACGGCTTTTGCGGTACACCTTCACCGCCTGGATACACTGCTTCCACGTACCATGTGATCAACATTAAATACAAGCCATCGACCGCTAGCATTACTAGACAATGTCCTACAGTAAGCCGTTGATCCGGTGTTGATGGTGTGAATAGCAGACCCCAGTTGAGACCGTCCGCTAAAATAAAAAAAAAATCTCGCAGATCAATCGATTTTTTTCCGTTCGGCTTCCCCCACCTTGTGTCTCATATTCCGCCAATAGGGTGATTCCGTAGGCCATAGCTATGTCAGGATTCAGGCAATTAACCATCCGCACCCCGAATGAATACGGTGACGCCAGATCGAAACTATTGAATATTGCATACCAAAAGTAAAGCATCATCCAGCCGACCACCGCCATCAAAGTAGCTGCGGTTCCTGAAATATCATGGATCACAAATTCGATCAATATGCATTTAGAGCATAACGAGGTCGTACCTGACTGCATGAAAGTGGATATAGCAAATGCGAAGTACAGAGCGTCAAAGGCGTAGAGAAGAAAGAGGACGAACATCACACTGCCATCGGACCTAGATCGATTATTGATTTATGGCAATATTCGACCCCAATTCCTTTGTAATTTAGAGGAAAATCACGACAACAATTCAAACAACTGGCAATAAGTATTCGGAAAATGACAAAAGTGATGAAAAGGCGAAAAAACTAACGATAGAAAATATAAACCTATTTAATGAACTTATTTTGAAAAATTTGTTGGCTCATTCTACCCGACGGAGATTTACCCGTTTTTCACTATAAGTACCCAACATCCCCCTCTGCGACCGCCTCTGATGGGCCGTGGTTTTTGGCCACAATTTTTTACAATAACATAATTCTGGCAGCCCCAAAATTGTCATCGCTGTCAAACCAGCGACATTCTCTAGGAGAAATCGGATAAGAACATACCATCCACAAAATATTAATCAACATGGTGAATTGTTTTGGTTATTTCCTTAGAGAATGTGTTCGGGAAATTGAATCGACCCCATGAGAGTCACTGAAACTTACTTAGTGGTAACAAAGTGCAGTAGAACGGTCAGCACAATGACGGATACAACGAGCTTCATGTAGTTCATGATAAAGTGGCCAACCCAGTGAATCCATTGGCTCAAACCCATCACTCTCATATACTCCTGAAAATAGAGGTATCTTGGGATTGGACATCAGTAATCAATAAAATCAATAATTCTTTTTCTTTTCATTGCACCATGACGAGTAGATTAATCTCAGTGAGTTCTTATTATCAAGGTCATAGGTTTGCTTCGTTGATGTTCAGGATTGACGATATTCTCGGAAAATTAGCGGTTTTTACGAACCAATTTTTTCGTTATAATTTTGTACATCTGTGGCTCTGGTACTGGTACTGGTAAGGTGCAGGTTATTATAATAGCTTACTTAGCCAACAAGCAATATTTTGAAGTTAATATATCTTCTGCCCGATCACACCAAAAGGAAATGCCATGCAACATATTTTTAGTTTTCTGTAGCAGTTGTCCACGAGCAACAAAAGTGAGAATTGTTCTCCAAAACATCAATACATGGACTGATTTATGGTTCGCTATCGAGGATCTTCCTCATTCTTCCTTCTTTTCTACCATCTGATAATTTCTTTTGATGGCATCAAAATAAAATGGAACCATTCGATTAGGAACTGAATTAACATCGATTTATGATTACTACGTCTCACTAACCTTCAATCGACTTTCCTTCTCCATCACAACACTCTTCACAATGTAAATCACGCTTGTCATATAGGAGAAAACAACTATGACAGGAAGGAAGAACGCTCCAATCTCGATGATTTTCGACTGGTACGACGGGAACGGGAATCGACCGATCTGAAAGGATTGATCGATTATCGATTTTGTATTGTTATTATTGATTGATATCTGTTCTCAATTGAACGGGCGCGTGTGGCGCAGTGGTAAGAGGCTCGCTGCGCACGCACACGGTCGATGGTTCGATCGCGCGCCCACGGCCAACCAAGCCGTCCATCCCTCCGGGGTCGGTAAATTGGTACCAGAGGAGTCTGGGAGGATGAAGCACTGACTTGGTTCATCGGATGCCCCCCGCAAGTCACTGTGCAGGGCACATACGCATTCAACGCCTCTACGATGTTCAGATGAAGTCGAATGCGTGGCGCATCCCTCGTGACGGGATTGATCAACGCCGACCACTTTATTTATTTTATCTCAAGTGAACAGCCAAAAAAACTCACAGTAATCATTGAATTTAACAAAAGAAGAGAAAAATTACAGTTCCACCCTATGTTTTAGTAAAGTGGTGGGTATAATCCACAATTTACGGATTCAACATTGACGTGTAGTGTCATGAACTTCATTGCGTACGACAGTAGAGTAGAAGAATTGAAGGAAAACTCCTGTAATTGACGTTGTCATGCATTTTGCAAGCTTATGCAGGAGAACTATCGTCGCTTTTGAGAGATAATACACTATTACTGCTTACTAGGAGATCCATCCAGCAGATTGATCTACTGTTAATAACGGTGTTGGAAGCCACAGTGTTTCTTCCATGGTCAGGGGAGCGATTTCAGATTAGTTATTAGAAAACGCCTTAGAAAGAATTTCGATCCGGAAAGCTACGTTGGAGTTCCCTGGAACTGAGCCAACCGGTCTAATGTTGCAGGTGGAACAAAAACAAAAAATTTTTCTCGACTAAAGCATCAAATTTTAGCGTACACATAAGATCGATAATCGATTGCATTCTACATGAGCGTCGATTACGACAAAAGATTTTAAAAAACACCATTCAGCAAAAAATTTCGAACAATTGTTGAGGAGTCCAGAAATAGCTCTTCAGCTACAGATTTTTAGTGTATAACCAGACTGCATGCTGGGAACGATCAAAAGATTCTTAAATATTCCTTATCCTGAAATGTTGCTCATGAAATTCGCAAAAATTTTCTGTTTCACTCTTACTATATGAAGCAGGGCGAGGGAGATGGTTGGTTTATCTGGCGTCCTCGGTGGGAAGGTGTATTTGGTGCATGTGCACATTTCGAAACAAACTGATTTGATCGAATATATTCGAAAATGGATTTATTCGAATATTCGAATTTTTGCACGATTCGATTCGGATGGGCGAATAATTCTCCGATTCGGTTGCAAGTGTAGTGGCTTAGTTTTGAGCGTAGGTTATCAATGGCATGGCGAATCTGGATGCTACAGGAATGTTCTCTGCATTTTTGGAATTGAAATCCCTAAATCTAATGCTGCAGACGAATCCGTGACTACAATAATACAATTCACCTTGTGCTCCATCATATTTTCGTGACACTCTTTTCATTTTCGTTGTGCCCACGTTCTTCTTCTCACTTTCTAATCGTTTTTATTAATTTTCTTTTCAAATTTCATCTCCATATCTTGCTGTGGTTGTACTAGAGCTGCTCCGACGTAGCAGTCAGCCCAGGACTACCTACAACTAAACTTGTGGACTAAATTTCCCTCCACAGAATGCAGTACTCCTACACTCGCCATCTCAGGGCATACGGTGCATCTGTAGTAATGTAAAAAAATGTTCGTGTTGTCACAGGTATCTGGAAAATAATAATCAACATATGAAATAGTTACCATCAAGTTTGCGTTGAACTCAGGTATGTGTTGTCCCGTCTTTATCTCATAGATCGCATTATTGATTGATTTTTGCACAGTCATGAATCCTTCTTTCCAGTAGCCTGAAAAGAAGCCCAATTCATTCTCCAAATGACCTCAAATTGCCAACACATGGAGCATAGTCAGGGACTAGATAAGCCACGCCCCTTGACATGATTGGTGGAGAACGACAACCAATCACGTGGAAGCATTATACACTAGGATTGATATTGCAAAGATAAAACATAGAATGTTGCTGCTGCAAAATTATTCTTATTTACGACATAGAGAATCGTTTAATTACCCCTTCCATTTAACCCTAATTTCATAAGTAATATTTAAAATAACCCTGATGACGTCACAAAACTAACCCGGGTAACCACCGTCGCTATCGGATGGATTAATGGGTCCGCTTATGAACTGTATAGCAAAGACAACTTTCGTGTTCCATGGAGTATAGGTGTTTGTCCCTGATGCCTGAAAAAATCAATACGAGAAATTCAAATCAATCAATACAGATCAATAAATAATTTTTCGTACCCCTTTGCTGCGACGATTCGTATTCGACAACCTGATAGTGTATTCCAAATTTACATCGCTATCCATGTGGTTAGCTATTGAATCGTCGAAGGTGATGCCAGCTGGAAATGGGAGATAGGTGAGAGAGCGGACTCGTTTCTGATTGGTCACACTTATATCCAAACTCTTTTGAAGGAAAAAGTGTTTAAAAATTCATAAGTACATAGCAAATTATCGGTATTGGCCCCATCTGTGATTGGTCGCTGAAGAATTTGTCAACAAATTCATCCTCCTCTGCGTTCTCATTTGCATCCAAAGCCGTAAATACAGCGCTGCATAGTAGGGGGCTAGCCAATCACAGAGCGGGCAAATTTTCTTGCTTTCATGGCAGAATTTTATTGTCTTGTTAAGGACATTCACTAAAAATTATCATAAACATACGCTACTGTGTCCCTGTCGGAAAGCTGTATTACTCTCTAGCAAATCTCATGATGGTGTAGTTTAAATTTCATTTTGATAATTTCAAAAATTTCTAAAAGTGGTAGAAAAATTAAGAGGAAGATAGAAAATGTAGATACATATTATGAAAATCACAAGCTGGAGTGTTAGAAAATTACTATGCTTGCATAGATGTTTAATTATACGGCATAAGGACTCGAGAAAGCACGCCACAAATGAAAGATGAAACAGTATTTACCTAAAAGCGGGTTGCCGCACTGATTTGAGAACGATTCCTTCGCATATGCGACCATATCTGCTTCAGTGTCGAAACCTATGAACCGTTTATTATTGGATCGCGTATGTACATAAATCACCAGTGATTCTCTGGAGCTCACCTTGAATGCTCATATTCGACTGGAAGTACTTAGGCATGGTGATCGGCAAAAAACTGCTATACGGTCCATAAATAACTGACAAAGGCTCTTTGATCGTGATAGAGTAGCGCTTCTAAAAGAAAATAGGCCTGATTCTTTTTCGAATATTTGGGTATAATAAAAAAGCAATTTAACGATTCCTATACTGATAATTCCTTCACAATATCTCGTCTGCAAATTCTATTGCATTACCCTGGTAGGATACCCTGGGCCGGGGTTCGGCAGAGCACACTGGAGTACGGTAGTACACACGCCGTTGTCGCGCGCGGACGGTGCGGTGCGGCTGATCTCCGAAATCAGTCTTCGCTGTGCAGTGACGCCGGAGGGTCGGTTCTACTCATGCTCTCGCAATGTGTTTATATCGTTGTTGTTCGCCGTAATACCATTACCAGGAGCAGCAGTTCCTCTTCCGGCTTACCATGACATGCTCCACGGGCAATACCTTCTACCCTCTACCATTGTTTGAGTCGGCCACACTACCATAACTGTCCCGTATTGATAACTGTCGTGTCGATTGATGTCGTACGATTTGATACTATTAAACCATGTATCGTGTCGTGTTCTGTCATGTATGTAGTATGTGGCATTATATCTCCGTACTTGTAACTAATCACCATGTGGGGCTGGGATTGGAGGCGCAGCGTAGGGATCTTGTGAGGGAGATATTAAGACACGAAGCAGTATCTTAGATTCCGGCCTGTACGTCTGCAGGGATAGGCCGCCATTAGGTAAGTAGGAAGCACGGACGCGGCCAGTCGTGCTCAGGATGTAACCTGAGCCACTGAACCGCAAACGGACTCCACGGCCTGACAATATTAATTGATTTTGAATGCATTTACTACGCTAGATTAGTGCAAGGCTTAAATGATGCTTATTTCGAATACAGTGGTAGTTTGTTGCAGTCTAGTATTGACAGTATATTCATTTTTTATTGTTAAAAATGTAAAATAACTAATTATTGAATTCGATAAACTAATCATTACCTTGACAAGCTCCATAATCCTCCTAGTTGTATCCGTTATCGGTGCATATATCAACTGAACATCGAGATCAATACCATCCACGCCCTCTCTTGTAAGGTTCAGGAAGGCACAGTCCATGGAGGTGTTCGAAAACAGGGAGATGGGGTCCAGAATTGCTGACTATAAAGAAACTGGATGAATGAATGAATGAATGAATGAATGAATGAATGAATGAATGAGTGAATGAATGAATGAATGAATGGGATGAATGAATGAATGAAAGAATGAATGAATGAATGAATGAATGAATGAATGAATGAATGAATGAATGAATGAATGAATGAGTGGAATGAATGAGTGAATGAATGAATGAATGAATGAATGAATGAATGAATGAATGAATGAATGAATGAATGAATGAATGAATGAATGAACGAATGAAT
>JARK01000389.1:34465-49313 GCA_000688135.1 Ancylostoma ceylanicum
GAATGAATGAATGAATGAATGAATGAATGAATGAATGAATGAATGAATGAATGAATGAATGAATGAATGAATGAATGAATGAATGAATGAATGGGATGAATGAATGAATCAACAGATTTGCAAAAATTTTCGGTTTCAGTGGAGGTACGAATAAGGAGCAGAAGCGGTCTCTCAGGTATTGTCTCTTCACACTTTGTGTATGCAGTGGTGAAGGAAGATATGGAGGTTGATGGGAACTGCTGCATTATTCAAGGGAAATGTCGAAAATTCGTGCCTTTTACAAGGGATCTGCCATGATTTCATGCGAAATATCAGCAGAGGAAATGAGAATGAAGTGGAAGAAACAATTTTCTTTTCCTGCGTTTCCCTAATTTTCTGTGCATGATCCAAACTTTGGAGCCGTTGTTAACAAAAATTTTTCGAAAGTGAAGTCGTGATCGGAATTCAAGAGGAGCACAAAAATTTCGATATTAGAGGTATAGTTGGACCTCGTTCAGATGTGGGAGGACCCTATGGTTGATTTTCACTCACATCAAGTCTTGACATGTTCGTCGGCATGATGAAGTCGTAGGCGCTACCCATCACTGGCCATTCTGGATAGTTACGAAGGCGATGATCCCGTTCAAAGTCCCCTCTCAGCTGAACGGTATGATGAATAAAAAAACCAATAATCAATAAATCGATTGAACATCTCATTCATACACTGCTAGTTTACGAAACTGTCCGGATAGTATGAAATCTCAAGATTCTGACCGTTTTATCGTTAGATTTACACAGAGTTAGTGAAGTGGAGAGTGTTTATGAGGGGCACAGAACTTATGAGACACTCGAACTGCACCTACCCCAATCATTAGCCCAAAGCTGATGGCGATGAGCAGCAATGGGATGAAGAATTCCATCAGTGTGAACCATGGTGATCTGATCTGATGCAGCCAGTTCTTCCATAGCAACAGCCGTAGCTGTGCCAGTGCACCCATTTGGCTGAAATTTAGAGTCGTTTTAGATGACGTCATAAGGTTACAAAAATACGAAAAATTCCCACGAAAGGGCAAGGCAATAGAAAAAACATGAAAATGGCAGAGAGCGATACCTTAGACCGCAACATGTGAAAAAAAATACAATAAAAAGTGGACAAAAGCGTAAAAACTTGTCTAGTGTACTAGAAACACGCAGAAGACCTTGTTTTGAACGACATATGAATGTCGACTGATAAGAGCCGATATCGTCGACTGTAGTTGAAGCAGGCACTACGTTTTTACCATATTAAGTAAACTATTACTAGCTAACTGGTAAAAATCGATGGATATTGATCAGATTACCACTATTAACTGCACGAGTGGGTGATTCAAACAGTGACTGAAACCATGGCGTAAATACAAAGGTCAATCCTATCCGGCCGTTTTGGATATGAGTCAAATGAATCATCCGTTTTTGCCATCGTGAAGTGGAAAATAGTTCGGCAGAATTATCCGGAAAGCTTGGGAACCTGTAGAAGTTTGTCACAAATGTCCAAGTTTAGAACGAGCGTAGTTTGACAGAACTGGAAGGTCGATAAAACTTTAACTTTGTAGCAGCTCACGGAGTCATATGTAGGGAGGAATCAATGAGTTATATTTCCCTCAGTCATTTTCTTTACTCACTGTCCTTCCCCCTCTTTAGCTATCCTCTTAAAGGCCAATTTATACTAGAAGCGAAGGATAGAAACAGAGGAAAACTAATATGGAAACAGTTGAAAATCGTCAATAACCAACGAAAAAAAAATGCGAAAAAAATCCGAAATAATTGTGAGTCGAATCATGCAGTGCGCTTCATAATTATAGGACACCCCTCAAATTTCCCACTCCCGGGTTTTCATCAGATCATAGAATTTTCCCTCTGGTACCATTGTGATCAGTACCTAAAATAACCTTGGTACCCAATTTTTGAGCTCACGGCAGCAACTCTGGTTCTTAAAAACTTTCTTTTTCTCTTTCCGCACACTTCGCGGTCATGACACACCTTCAGATTCTAGCAAGTTTACTTGCCAAACAATCGAATTTACGGAACTTCTATAATTCATGGAGCATCTATGGATCACACTGATTTCATACAGTCCGCTACTCCTGCTTCTTAGAGGGAATCTGACGACATCCGCGTCGATAGACATGGAACATGCAAAACTGCCTATCTCAAATTCTCAGCCGCTCATCGCTGAATGAGGTACACTCAAAATTGGCGTACAAGGACTCACTGTAGTCCTACTTTAGAGATACAGTTAACTGTAGTCACAGTCTGCTCCGATGGCTTTGCTAGGTGGTGATCCAAGTAGGCACCACTCGCCCGACATCAAGGTTTTCCCATATTTCTTTGCTAAAACTTGCAGATGGGAGGTTTAAAATGACGGATGTTACTCATAGGAGTTTTCTGAGGTCCGACACTGCCAGAACGGACACCGTCCTCTGCTTGCTCAAGTGCCTGCTCTGCGCGAAATAGGCAGTACCTGATGACATGTATGAAACAAAATGTCACAGTTGATAAAGTGACCAAATCCTGTGCCAAGTACTGTGATTGGTCATGAATGAGGTGGCTAACTTTGTAATTTTGGTAAATGGGAGAGTGGTTGACGTGATAACGGAAGACAATCAGGACCTTCAAGAAAAGGAATTTTTTCAAGGTTGCTGTGGCGTTTTTGGGTTCAATTATCGGCGATAGCAGACCTAGGCAGTAAGAGACTGGAACACGGTCTGACAGCGTCAGACATCAGAAAATGTCAGCGAGCAGTTTCCGTCATTTTGAGCTGCCAATTCATGGATTTCAGTAAGAAAATGTGGGAAAACCTCGATGTCGGGTGAGTGTTACCTACTTGAATCGCCACCTAGCAAAGCCAACGAAGCAGCCTGTGACTAGTGCTAATTATATTTCTTAAGTAGGACTACCGTGGATCCTTGCCAGCCAATTTTGAATGCACCTCTGTCAGCAATGAGCGGCTGAGAAATTTAGATAGGCAGTCTTGCATGTGCGATGTCTATCGACGCACATTTCCTCAGATTTCCTCTAAGGAGCAGGAGTAGCGGGCTGTATGAAATCAATGTGATCCATAGATGCTCCAGGAATTATCGGAATTCCGTGAATTCGATTATGCCGTAAATAAACTTGTAAGAACCTAAAGGTGTGTCATGACCGCGAAGTGTGTGGAAAGAGAAAAATAAAGTTCTAAAAAAACAGAGTTGCTGCCGTGAGCTGAAAAATTGGGTACCATGATAATTTTAGGTGTTGATCACAATGGTACTACAGGGGAAATTCCATGGTCATAGGAAAAGTTGGGAGTGGGAAATTCGAGGGGTGTCCTATAATTATGAAACGCACTGTATATCATGAAGTTCAAAAAGAGTACGATGGATTTTTGGACTAGGATACTTTTTTAATTTTTTTGCCTTCATTTCATGTGAAAAGAAGTTACCCTACAAAAACAAATCATACATATAGCTATGGGTTTTGAGAGTGGAAAGTACATGAATGTGAGAAAAAGCGCAGAGCAATGCAGAAAAAAGCTGGCATCATGAAGAACACATGACGTAAATCCAGCCATCCGATTGGGAAGCTGAATAGCGCTATTGTTGGCGACGTTCAGATTATAAGATCAGTAGAGATGGCGACTGGCCACACCACTATAGTTCGCGGAGATTTTTCCCACATTCCTTTTGATACAGCTTTTCGAACTTTTTTTTTCAAAAAAGGTGCATAGATATGTAGTATGCGCACAGCTTTCGAATATGTAGGGGGGAGACAACAAATTTCACGCAGAATTCTTTCTTGCACGAAGGAAATTTTTGGTGTGGATACCGCGAGAGTGGCAAAGGTAATTTTCGTAATCTACCTATAGAACCTCTAATGGAAGGGAAATATGGGCTGACAACGTCAGCAAGAAGAGCGAAGGCGATAAAAAACCAAAATAAACAAGGTAAATACTTCACCCAGAAAAGAGCTTTGAAGAGGCAATTCCACCCACATAATCACATACGTACATAATTACTCCAATTACTCCTAGCAACTTCCACTGCCTAAGTTCTTCAAAGTTTTCACACGCAGTACATTGTTGGAGTTCTGGTCCTTATTGAGCATTTTTGCTGTGCAAGGACAGGTCGATGCATGTAGACAAGTAGTGGTTCAGATGTACTCATGGTGATACCGAGGGAGAAGTGCAACATCAGCAATGAAAAAGAACGCGAGACCAGTGCAATAAGAATTAGCAGAATAAAAAAGGAACCATTTCAAAGAGAAATAGGACGAGTCTTTTAGCAGTATCAGCAAAATCAGCTCTGGCAGGTCAGCGGTTTTAGGGGGCAGCCATACTGCATGTGGAGTATAGTACCTTGCGTCAACGTCGACGTAGACATCGCTTTCGATGACGTGGGAATTTTTTGGCTTTCCACTGTGGCCAAGTTTGCTAAAGAGTCTGTTTAAAATTTGATGGAATAATGAAATAGGGTCTGAAAATGACTGAAAAAGTAAGCAGGGAATTTAAAATGCAATAAGGATGAAAAAATTTGATTTACAGTATACCTAGGACCGAATAGTGGATTGGGTTGTCGCGAAAACTTCCTGACACTAACCAGGCTCCAGCACGCGGTCTTCCCCGGGCCCAAATCAAGACGAGGCTCCCTTTGAAAAACCAGCATTTTACCGACCCCCATTAGCGAGTGGAAGAAAACACCTTGAAAATTGAGAGAAAAGTTCAAATTTTAAAAAATCATCGACAAGAAATCACTTTACAAGATCGTGCGTGGTTGAAGCAGAAAGCCTTTGATCGTTATTCTCTCATGCTCTCGTTTTTTTCTTTTCCTGGCACGGAAAACATAAAAAGTCAGTTTCACTTCTACAGACAAAACATTCCTGTATACATGCATGGACATGGGAGTGATGACTAATGCCCTCAATGGAAAGAAAAATGCACAATTCCACTAAAAAATCTTCAGACCGTAAGCACAGCACTTATCATTTTCCGCCGAATTTGAAACGAAATGACTGAATATTGATGAACGAAATGAACAAGAAAAAAAAAGAAGAAACTGCAGGTGATAGGAATCAGCTTTCTTTGCGTGTTTAGGACACAGTAAACAAATGAAAACAACATTATTATCCGTGTTCTCCGAAAACAAATATTGATTCAACTGGGTCAACAATGATTTCTTGTTCAGCTTGTACTACTGCGTACATCCCTACCAGGGTACTACTACGTACATCCTACAGACTTTGCTAGCCAGGAGGGAAAAAATGGTAACTCCGCCATTTTTGGTCCCCGGATGGAATAACGAAAATAATCAATGTATTACTTCTGAAATTGAATAACTTACAATTTGTTTAAAACTAATATTAGACAAAATAAAGAAAATATTGAAAATAAACAAGTGCAAAGTTTTCAGTTATATTGTGAAGTATTTTTTACCAGACTTAAGATTTTGATCAGATTCAACGACTTGGGGAGGAAGAGAGTTTGAGGGGGGGGGGGGCTGCACGTAGAATTGCGTTTGGGTCCACATGCTTTTTTTCAATATGAAATTTACTTACTAAAGCAGTTTAATATGCTTACATACATACATGATTTATACGTTTAATGTTATCTCAGTTTATTTAGTAATTCATAGGGTTTCTTCCAGAATATTTCCAAAAATTCATGACCCTAGTTCTCCTCTTGAATTTTACCCACTCAAATGTTCCGCTTGAATGTTTCATTGCAGGTTATAACACATTCTTTTCCCACTGAAAAATTTGCACACAAGGAATTTTCCTTCACTAATTCCAACTCTCCGATAAAGGTCATAAATTCTTTACAGCAACTCATGTATGTATTATACAACATTTCCCCTTCTTTACACACACTAATTGCCCACGATTTCTGGAAATGTGTGACCAGGTTTAGCTGAGCAAACTACAAACTATGGATCGCTTTCTGATCCAGAACGTCAGAACCAATCCACGCCCACCAAAAATGGAATTTTACGAGACCGCCTGGGTGAGTCACGCCCGTAAAATTGGATGACGAAGGAAAATACTTTGTCGTCTCTATCGCCCACGTTCAGAAGCTAACCTTTGACCTACGATAAGGCATATAAGGTGCGTCAAGTAAGGATCGTCCCACAGAGAAGCCTAGAAAATCAATAAATGGAGTGTTAAAAACTTACTATGTTACAAGCTAGTCGAGTACTTATACCTACTGCCTGCTTTATTTGCCTGTTTCTCCGAATATCACACACTTTCTCGTAATCTCTCTTTTTCTAATACCTTTCCAACTATCATCATGAATGAAACACGCGATAGACGCGATGGCCTTCTTAATAATAGGCACATATTGTTCATTGATCAGAAATGGGAGGAAGCAAAATGAAAAATGTTTACAAGTGCAGGAAAACTACTCTGATCAAATCCGAGGGAGCTCTACTCACTCCAAACAATAAAAACATTCCCACAGACAAAACAAGGAATAACTGTGGCCGATTGCATCACTGAGATTACCCAGTGTAAACATGATAAGAACGGGCGTCAATACTTTTACCCTGGGTGATCTCAATCATGCATCCGGACCCTGATCAAGCAAGAACACCAACACACACATTTTGATGGCTAATCTTTCCCATTCTCAGTGATAAGGAGTTCTCCAAGAAAGCTCCGCCCACGAGCGTACCAGACTCCCAGGATACGGACGTGTAAACTGCAAACAAGTGACAAAGTGAAATGGGCGGGACTTACATTTTTTGCCTGGAAGTTGACTCTCAAAAATGAGGATGGTGGAAAAAAGGCAAAATTTTTCGTTCGAATCGCACCAGGTCCTTGCCATCCACTGCATATATGGTTGGAAATGTTAGGGAACGGACTCCTAAGTTATCCACGTTGTTCACACGGTTGAGCGTATTTTTAATCACACATATTTTTAATCATGCTTTTTCTGCAGCAAAAACCTTTAGGAATCTGGTTGACTTCCAAATAGGATTTGATGCACGCATCGTTTGTTGAATTTTTCTTTCTAGCGGTGTCGACATAAACTGTTTTACCCAGTTAGGGCGGTCAAAAGTAAAAAGCAGGGGATGTTGAGAAAGACTTCGGAGTTTATCTATATGCTCGTGGCTTTTTCAGCGAAAATGTGACGGACAATACAACTCAGACAGCCAGATATGCTCCCTGCTCCGCTCCTTCTCCACCGCGCAGTAGGCCGTTGCAGACGGACATGATGAAGTCCAAAGAAAGGAATTTCACTCGTTTCTTTTGAAGAGGAAAAGATCACTATAATTGTGAAGGTAAAAAAGCTTTTCATCAGAAACTGGGCCGGGCTCGGCGATTGGCTGATTGCATGAACTGACCAATCGTAGAGCTCAGTCGCGTAACGCTTCATAGGTACAGCGCTCCAGGACAATGTTGTTACTATTTTAACCAACTCAAGGTGACGCATAAAGGTTCCTTGTATGACTTCTCAGTAGTAATAAGCATGGAACAAGAGCAACACATAAACCAGTCGCTCGGCAAGCGCCCGGATTGTTCAAGGTTTGCGGCCGGCAGTTGAGAGCACAAATGGCAGAATTTCTGAGAAAAAAAACTCCGGATTTCAAAGGAATAAATTTGAAAAAATCCAAGTTGTTTCAACCGTTTAAGTGCGGCTGATGTAAAACTGTGCAAGGACAACGTTTAGAAACAAATTGTGAATAACTGTAGAGACCACGACAAACACACAAAGAAGAAAGGGTTTGTTTCCACGTTTAAAGAGAAGCCAAACAGTGGTATTATTCAAAGCAATACAAATAAAGCAACACAAATTCTCTAGATTTCTGAGGTGAGACTACTACGAAAATCCAAAACCCCTGCAGAAAATTTTCTCTAGGGAGTCCACGAGAAAAGGGAAACACTCGCTGGCTGGAAGAATTGGAAGAAGAAAATGAACGAGATTGCATTTGCAAAGGAGCACGTTGCTATCAATATCTGAGAAGGTTCACGCTTTCCAGAAACTTTTTAAGGAGTTAAAAGAGCCGTAAACGTCTCGACGGACACGTCGTACAGCAAGTACGCGCTGCACCCGAGCGTCTGAAATTTCGGCCGCAGCTCTGATAACAACCGGGAAGAGCGAGAAGAACACGAGCACCAATCACAAAATGATTCAGACGTTTTCAAACAGGGCATATGGGCCCGTAGTGGTAGTATTCTGGAAGTTTTTTCAGTGGCAACGAAGGTTTTATTAGCGAAAGATTGATCTACTACAAGGACACAAACATCGGGGTAGTCTGACAGTTTTTTGGAGTATTTCTTGGCTTATTTTGCCTGTAAAACGAAGCATACAAATCCGACTTTCTTCTTTTGAGGAGAAATCGTGATTTCCACTGACAGATCTATCACTCTGTGCAACTAGTCGTTGCCATCTACATAGCTCTCCCTTAACCTTGAATTTTCCACGAAATGGAGGGATCAAAATCACTTTTGTGGAACCGTGCATATCACTGTGATCAACAACTATGTACTGAAGAAATTTTGAATGAAGTGAATTAAATCGCGAAAAACAAAACGGGTGGGCATGCAAGAGAAGTCAGTATTTGAAAGATACGTATCAGCTGCATTATTATCATTTCAAATTTCCCTCCGCCAGCTCTTATCGTATTGTGACGTGCGTGCACTAAACTGGATGAGATGTGATAAAACAATGTAAACTGCTCTAATCTAGGAGGGTGACGTTATGGCACCCTTTTCCCGAAGAAAAGCAGTTTTATCGAAGATCCTCGGCAAACATTGAGGTGAATTGAGGTGACATACAGAGAAGACTTTTGCAGCTCCCTTTGCAGAATCGCAATAACAAGAATGTTGACCTTAATAGCTAGAATGATTCTCTAACACTCCCGGAGCCGCATGCATCATTGAGATTACCAAGGGTAAACGTGGTAACAAACTACAAGCTTACCCAGCGCTGGCACTGGCGCCAACATGCTCACCCTGGATGATCTAGTGATGCATTCGGGCCCCCGGGAAGCATCACTGGTGGTATGAGTAGCCTCATAGGAATGGTTATGATTGATCGTGGGTGGCAACTGGGTAAAATCAAGTTCATTTCTGGGTAAACACCTGGGCTGATGGTGGAGCGGATCTATCGTTGAGACTAGCCAGGGTATTATTTCCGATTTCATGGTGACTTCCGGTGGAGAAAACATTGAACGAAATGAGGAAATGAGAAAATGAGAACAATGAGAAAATAGTCAATAATTGGATACGTGTGAGCGATCCAATGTGTTTTGATAGGCTGTTACGTGGTATTATGATGGTAACCTTACAAAAGCGATCAATGAGTTGTCACCCGCGTTAATGATGAGCAAATTTTTGTGGTGCTACCACGTCTACCCTGGGTAATTTCAATGATGCATGCTGCCCAGGGTAAGGCGTAAATTTGGGCACGTTAAGAAACTTACAGCGGGTAATTTCCATGACGTATCTCGGTCCAGAACGGGACCAGTCAAAAAGAATCAATTGTTGAGTAGAGGAAGAGGACCAGAAATAAGGAAAATGAGAGCATCTAAAGAGTTTTAATTTGTTGTTACCTAGTGATTTTATGGGTAACCTTGCCATAGCGACTCCATGGTGAACATCCATGACGAAAATGTGCAGAAAATTCTTGAGTAATGGAAAATAAATGATTGAGTGTGGATTGCATGATATGCATGGTTCGGCCGCTGCAAACTCAAGTACAAATTGGCGATATATGGGACCGAATAAGGCATTAAATGTTTTCAAATTCGAAAACTCGATTCCGAGTAAGTTTAACTTTCAAATTTCCAAAAAAAAGAGGAGGGAGTATTATTCTTGAGGAGTGAAAAAGGTGCTTTTATGCATTCATTTGATACAACGGAAAGGATGTGCCGAACAACATAAACACCAACATTACCTGCACCTACGGTTTCATTTGTACAGCAGTCGGATTTTTTGGATTGTGTTATAAATTGACAGCTAAAGCAATTAGGTTAATCAATTATTACTCGGTTATGAGTATAGAAATGACATGTTAGAGACACAGAAGGCATACAAACTGCTCGAGAAAACGTAGAATCCAGAAATCCAACCTATATCCCTAAAATTTAAGAGGTTACCCTTCACAGCTCATACAAGAAGCAGATTAGTATGTAGATTATCCGATGCCTCCAAAATTCCAGAATCCAGAAGAAATATAGTAATCGATAAGCACTACAAAAACGAGCGACACACGACAGCCTGGCTTATAAATCCTACATCCTCTTTCGTACGTATAAGTCGGATAAGTGGGAAAGCGGCTAATCGCATGTTGCACTTTGAGGCGGGGTTCGCACAAAAAATAAGGACTTTGCCGACCAATTCTGCCAAAAAAAGGTGGTCCATTAATACGAAGGTAGTCGTGCAGTAGCGTGCCAGGAGTCGAAGATCAAAACAAAATGAAATTGTCATGGAAGCAAAGCGGTTCGAACTGCAGAGCAAACCCAATTAGACTGTGTTTACCCTTTTTTCTGCTGTTGAGTGGATGCGATGCGGAAATGAAGTGAGATCGAAGTCTGCAATGCAAACAATACCCGAGTGATCGGGTGAGAAGTCAGGCGGGGTAAGTTGGTTGGGTGACGTGTACAAATGGAAGAATAAATAAGCTGAATAGGTGGTGATCACGAATATCGTGCTAGCTTTGCATGACATCATCGATTCTATCAGATTTTTTCTGATTTGAGCCTTGGTCAGGGTTTGCTGCTCCAGATTTCGGAAGCAATAGCTATGGAAACCTTTGGGTAGCATGACTGGTTATCGTATGGACCACGCAATGCTACAAGACGCAGGACGTGAGAGATGGTTCGTTAGCCTGTATTTGCCTGGATATGCATCCGTGAACTCTGAAATTGCAGTGATTTCTTGTACTCAATACCGTGCTAATACTAATCAGACTCATTCGCCTTTCCTACTGATGTTTACTTATTGTTCGAAATTACTGCACCATATAGGCGTGCATCTTCAGAATAGTGACAAAAAATTCGAAAAAAAAACTTTTAGGTTGTCTCACAAATAATGGCCGCCTATGTAGTAGTGAAAATCTGAAGCTTCACAACCCCCAACTTCAGGAGCTAGGTAAAAAATTCGTAAACATTCAGAAAGGTCAAGGCTCGCGTCATTTACTTTCTAGGACCACCTTGTTATTTTTTCGTTTCCGTGATTTTCGCAGATATGCACCTAGAGAAGCTCAATTTCTAAGCTGTCATTATTTATGGGACAACCTAATAGCATTATCAAACAGTTGAGCGTCGTGAAATTAGCTTGGCATGATCTCAATTCTGTCAAAGCTTGTTATGATTACAACAGTAACCAAGAATGATTAGTTGAAGAGCGGTTTAAAGCAGCTCCACAATACCAAAAAATGCGGAGTAAACAACCCCACACACATAAGAAGCATGTCCACTTAGACCACTACAGCGCAATGAGCGGTAACATGATCCACTCGTTTCCTATCCATTGCTTTGTGTTGACTTAGCGTACACACCCTTAATATGTATGTCTTTAATTGGACCTATACCGTCAACAGTAGAGTAGCCGCTGGTCAAATTGTGTGCTGTTACCTGAAGGCATAGATGTTAACCCAAGCACAAGTCAAAAACGAATCACAATCACAAACTATGAATACAGTATAGCGGAAAACAAATTAGAAAAGGCCGTGGAGCCTTCTCCTCTTGCCAGTTCTTGTGTCGGCTCTCGATTGATAGTTAAATAACACAAGCTATTCGGTCTTCATGAAATGTTAAAAAACCTGATTCTCTGCTGGGCTGGCCACTGAACCTCAATCCCAAAATTGAGTGTTAGAAATACCTAAGAACTAACTCAACACCCCCGTTTACACATCTGGCTTTTTTTCGTGGCTTAATTACTGAATTTATAAAACTAGTGAGAGAGTTTAAGGTGCTCACGATGAGCGGTGGAACGTATGCAGTGTTCCAGCAGAGTTTTACCAGCTTGTGATGGGTCTCCTTACCAAAAAGAGTGGTCAAAGTGCTACATGAATCAGGCAGGATAGCGTAGCGTTTCCAGCCTTGACCGTTTTTTGTTTGATCGTGCTGGCCAGCTTTTAAACCTGGCCTCTCCATGTGGTCGCCTGATTCACGAAAAGTTAGCCAAGCAAACCACCCTTGGTTGCTAGGCTGGCTGGCTTTCTAGACTGTGGAATTTCCAGATACACAGAACGTCAAAGATGGCCTTTCCAGGCTGGTTTCTCTCTTCGCTTTTCTATTTGTTTGTGAATTCATGCCCTGAGTGTTTTGTCCCACCGTAATGAGTAAACTACACCATTCCTTTCTATACATGGTTTGTTCAAAACATTTTTCCATTCAAAAGCTCCTAACTCCACACTCGAGGAGGATGAATCAGCAGTAGGTCTCTCTGAGACCGCACCGTAACTCAGAATCGGATATGTGGCTGAGACTGTTTTTTCTAGTTTGAACATTTTCAGATGAGGTTTTCGAGGTCAAAATTAAATATCCTCAATGGAACGGCTTGAATTAACAGCACATGTGAACACGTAGTGGGTCGCTCACCATTTTATTGCATTTTTCATGCAAATGGATATTCTGAAAATTTCTGAATAGTGTATTCCTAACCAGGAACTAACGTTCTAGCCCACAATAATTCTAAGTATATTTTCGGAAAAACGAAGGTGGGCCACCGTGACTTCACTCAGATTTCACATGATTATTTTGTGTGACTTCGATTTCATTATTTGAGATTCGCACGACATGTTGAATGGATCTCCCATCGAATGCCGAACACTTAGAACACTAATTGAGGTTAACGAAGTCATTATGCGGAAAGCAGGGCTAGCGGAAGGTGGGACTCAGCTGCTTCATAGCTTTATATGGAATTCTGCTCCTCTGTCATCCTTTTCTTCCTTACTGCTCTGGTTCAATGCTCGGATAGTGTTCAGATAGGTATGTTCAGAGCTGTACATTTGAAAAAATAAGTAAGCTGTCCATTGACATCCCTTCGTGAAGAAAATACTTGGGTAACATCATATATTCAGGATTTCTTCTGGAAGAAGGCGGGCACGACTACATCCGAGAAGCTGTGAATTTCATCGAAGAAGCGATCAATAACCGTATTACCACTGCCTACAATGAATGTACATTTGAATCGATATTCGGCTTCGTTAACTACTCAGACTATGAACAAATACGGACGGAAGGTGATTTTAGCGATAAAATGCCTTACAAACCTTAACTCGCTATAAAAATTCTCCCCGTGTTTAGTTTGTAAGCTCGTCGAAGCCGGTGCCGCAGTGGTAATTGGTCCTCCACGACGGGAATTCGGCCAGTTTATCGAGCCAATTTGTCGTGAACTCGGGGTGGCATTCATCAAGTATCACTGGGATCCTGTCATGGATTCGGTTGCGGATGAGAGGTGTGTTTCGAAGTTCCAAGTGCTAGCTGCAACTTGATGTTTAACCTACATATTTCCAGAAATGGCGGGTTATCCACGATTAACCTTTTTCCCACGTCACAATTCAGTATGCTGCTGGACAAGCTACTCTCTCATTGGAAATGGGACTATTTCACCTTTGTGTACACCGACAAAGACGGTATTTTTTCCTCATTTAAATCCTTATAAGCGCAAATTCTTGTATTTCGAAAAGACCACAGTGACTAAAAAGAAATGCGCGCATTTATTTATTCATTAATGTATTTATTTATTTATTCACTTATTTATTTATTTATTTATTTATTTATTTATTTATTTATTTATTTATTTATTTATTTATTTATTTATTTATTTATTTATTATTGTAATACATCAGTGTCTCCCAACGTGTTTCTATTCAATGTGAGCGGATTTGTGGTATCTGCTGGTTTCCTGTTTCACCTGTACTACAAAGTAAGGGCGTCAACTACTCGCGATCGATAAGTCTCAAGCTTGGGTAGCTAAACCTCCTACATTTCACCGCTCAAGTGTTCGAAGGGTTACATTCTTCTGCCCACCAACTTATACTCCCTTATACACCAGGGAAATTTTCATGGGATGATATAGAACTGTGCTACCTGCCTTGCTCATCAGCCTTGCTTGACCCTGAGCAACTTTGATTACTTCCATTTTCCCTTCATCATACACGCTTCGCAATCACAGGATAATTCTGCTCAGGTTCGTGAAGATAGACTGAAATCGACTGAATGCACTCCATATAATCTGGATCCTGGCAGCGAGCCACTATCACCTAAAATCCTCCGTCCTAGGAATACAGAAGGGTGTGTACTTGGTGGTGTAAGAAGGAACATGTTCATAAGAATATGTGAAATTGCTCGATTTTTCTGTTCGGAATTTGCCTGCACAGTGTAGGTGATGTCGCACCCAGTAACAAGTGACGGAGGGCTAGAGCCCTACCACCATCTTTTAGCAGTAGTTGAGGGTATACAGCTTGAAACGAGAGCACGCAAACGCAATGATATTAGGTTAGTTCGAAAGTCTTGCACTAACATTTATGTACTAATCCCGACTTTCTCCGCCTTGAATTGAGATTCTTTAGTAATAATGCGGTATAATTTTCTACTACTTCTCAGCTATACAAAATGGTAGACCAGATTTCATCCAAGGGCAATAATGTTATAATCCCCTGAAAAAAGTGTGGAATTTGGAGTAAGACTTCCGGACCAACGTAATATTTTGTGCTGATCCACTTTTTGAACTAGTGCGCATTTACACTAGACATGCGCTCGTCAGATCCATGTGCTCACTCGCAGGAGTTTTTTTTTCACCAGGATTGATTGATGTGGGACCTATGAAATAATGATTTGCGTGCGCGATGACATTGAAAACCTAAGAGGCAAAGATGATGGCACAGACGCTGGGGGGGGGGGGG
>JARK01000390.1:0-17513 GCA_000688135.1 Ancylostoma ceylanicum
GCAAAATCGATGTCGGATTTCGACAAGTTGACTTTGAATTGTCGTAACTTGGCAAAAACTGAACCTTTCCTGCCGGTTTAGTACTCATTTGAATCAGCACATCTTCGCCATCTTTCTGCTACGTTATTGTCCCATCACACTAGAAGCCAAGCGTTTTGGACCCAGAAATATCGGCGAGGTCGTTTTGAAGTAGTGTAATTTTGCGGCTTGCTCTTCCTCTCAGGGATGAGTCCCACCGCTTGAATTTGTGGTCATCGATAGGGTAACAGTCCGCTGAGTAAGGCAAATAAGGGAGAGTCTCGATCTCCGCCTGCATCTACTTCCAGACCGTCTTGAGTGAAAAATGTGGTCTTGAGCCACTGTGAAATACTGGGAGACAATCGAATTGGATCCACTTGTTCAGTTCTTCCATCACGCTCGTTTGTCCGATGGCCCCAGAAATAATGGAATAATGAACCTCAAGGCCACCTTCGAGATATTGAACTTGTCCCCTGGTGATAGCTCCTACCAGTGCTTTTAAAACTGCGTTGACGTCATTGAATTTTAGTCTATAACTCTGCGGCACGTGTCTCTAAATCTGTCTCTAAATGACTTGGGGCAACACTGAGCTACCTCATTGTTAAGCATTCCCTCCTGCATAGGTTGGTAATATTTTATGTCCAAACCACTCTCTTGCTATCGAGTTCAAACCCACAATACAGTTTGAGACGAATTTTAGCGGACGAGTACATTTTGATTCAAGCCCGAAAACCACAGCAAAAGTGGGCAGATCTGAATAAAAATGAAAAGGCAGAAAGAGGAAGAAATGGGATTTGGAACAAGCACAAAATAAATGGTGGAAGCGCCATTTTTCATTTCAAAGCATCAATCCAAAGTTCGTGGTTCAAAAATCCGACATCGATTTTGCAACAACCTAATAATTTGTATCTCTTTG
Organism: Ancylostoma ceylanicum; assembly: GCA_000688135.1. NCBI lineage: Eukaryota > Metazoa > Nematoda > Chromadorea > Rhabditida > Ancylostomatidae > Ancylostoma > Ancylostoma ceylanicum. The sequence continues at coordinate 935 of JARK01000390.1, forward strand.
TGCAGCGTCATGGTCCGATTCAGCACTTACTCGCTAGGAATGAAGTAAAAGAGATCGCTGCAACGCCGATTAATTGGACGTGATCCAGACGACTCTGGCGTGAGATGGCATTCGTTCCGAGAAGAATCGCAAGTGGAGCAAACCTGGAAGAAAAGCAAAATGCTCAAAATTCCGTAGAAATCCCTAAATATGTAGCTCTATGTAGCTCATAGCCTAACTGAGTATGAGATTAATTAAAACTATCAACTCCTCATTGGAATTTCGAAGGTTTCTACATATATGTACAGGGTGGCTGTTAAGTATGGATCGCTCGTTTTTCTAACCTCCTTCTCCAGTAAGTATGATATTGCAACACCGTATTGACTACCTGTTTCGCACAAGCATTGACCATCATGATGTGACGGTGCTGCTCAAAAGTGTCAGCTTCGGCATCGGTTCAGGCCCTAAGTTTCCCCTCAAGGCAAACTTCGGTTTCCGCGACAGGTTGACGTCGGTTTTACTTGGCTGGTAGCAGGCACCTTGGCCTCAATGAAGCCCCAAACGAAGTAGCACAGTGGATTGAGATCTGAGAGTAGGAGAACCGTATATCCTAGCCTCCCCATCTGGGAAAGTCAGGGTCACAGAAGGCAAAAGTGGATTTTGAGGCCCGATGAAAGGCACACTTTTGCTAAGTGGCAAACCACTTGGTGCAGCTTGTCTCTCGATCCGTGGAAGGAATACATATCGTAATATGGCTTCCTGGTGTGAACCGGCGTCAATTTTTGGCAATTTTGTCACGAAAAACAGCGAAGAAAACCTTCCTAAAGTCAATTCATCTCAGACCATAGCATATTAAAGAAACGGAGTTTACTTGCTCACCACCCATTTCTTCAGTGTACTGCGATATGATCACAGTGGTCGGACTGGCTCCCACAGAATTCACGCAGCTCTAACAGTGAAAACTTTTCCGACTGTAGAGACGAGGTGGAGGAGCCGGCCACGAAGATTTCTTTTAAAAACTTTTTCTGTATAATCTAAACGTTCCCTGTTCACCCAATCTGGCAGTGTGCCATTTTAAAACGGTCAGTGACTGCGCAGCTCATGCCCAAGTTTCGCGATCTTCTGTGAAGTGCCTATGGAGATATTCCAGTTGGAAGCTGTGCAATTCAATCTGATCGAATTTTCGCATCGACACTCTTCTCGGTGATGGCAGGTCAACCTGATGTGCGAATGGATCGAGGTCTCCCTGGTTTTTAGGGTGGAGCAGCATGGCCTGTCTCCCTATCCTGCCCCACAATATTCCCTTTTGTTGTTGCAGAGACATCAGAGCGTTCAGTACATTCAGCAACATAGAGCATGCAACCGCTGATGTTCACTGATGGCAGTAGATGACGAAATCTCTCCATAACTTCTGAAGTGGGCCAAGCAGAGGAACCAAAAATTTGCATGCTATCTACGGAAGACGCTAACTATCGTATTATCACAAGAGACAGGTGATAACTGCTTTCCTGTCTCCTTTTTAGTTTTTAGAAAAAGCGATCCATACTTAACAGCTACCCTGTAGGCAGAGATATTAGCGAGCAATATTTTGGCAGAATAAATCCCGGTTGCCGGTTATGTGTCGCCATGGTGAATAAAAATCAAGTCAGAAATCGGATCAGATGGCAAAGCAATTAAAGGCCGATGACATACTCATCGCCAATAACTTCGCGATGGATTTGAACCAAATTCACAGAAGTTCTTCTAATTAACTTTAAAACCTTTAACAACCTTACACTCTCGCCGCGGTGCGCCGCGTGGGACACGGGCGGTCCCTTAAGCACACATTTGTGCTCAACCGGTTGAGCACATTGTCGCGATGTGTTAAAGCTTGTTTGAATGGTGTACGCCTTTATAAGTGGTAATTGCGGATTCCACGCAACAAATGAAAGAGACAAACTATGAATAATCAGTTCTGAATGGATATATCCTGCACGTAGGAATATGGAATGGCTATAATGGCTCAGCAGCGGGGAATTGATCATGGGTGTTACCAAATCAAGGTATCTCATCTACATACATATGTGGTGTATTGTGGGTACTCCTTGGTATTTTGAATCATTTTGGCAAACCCAGCACTGCGATAATCGTTAAGCGTTTATGTCTATCTCGGGAATAGACAACTTTCATAAGTGAGACCTACAAAATTGTGGTGCGGAGAAATGGAACGCCACGATTTCTACAGTTTCAGCGACGAAGATTCATTCCTTACCTCTTTACTGATTCAAAAGCTGGCAGACCAATCCCCTCAAAAGCGACAAGTGTCAGCCATTGGGCTATGCAGTACAGGATAGACGGAAGGAAACAGTGTCGGCCTTTCTCGAAGCTGTACGGGGACAGCTTCACAACTCCTAGCACTCTGGAAACAAGTAGACTAAATAGGACACAACGAAAATGAATATTTTATTTTAATTATATCTAATTGCAAAACAAGTGCATTGTTTTAGGGTGAAATATCCGCAGAAAAAAAAAACATCGAGTAGATAAAAATGTGGAAACTAGGAAATTCAAGCTGTCCCAGAAAAACAAGCCTACACAGTCATATCGATTTAAGATCTAAAAGTTTTAAGATCTGTTTTTATATAATTTATTTGATTACTAAGTTTTTCAGAGAGAGCAGAACTAATGCTTACGTCACAAATCATTTTAAATGCCACAAGCTACTTTTGAATATTCGTAGTCATGAAATGTTGTTATTCCACCAAAATCCCAGATGTATGTAGTGCCGAGAAAAAGCCTTCATAGAGAATGTTTGTTAGCTGTGACACCAGTTTATTTTTGTAGCAACAAATATTCCGTCGACATCAACAATTTTGTTTATGGCATATATCTGACTCACCGCAAGAACTCTATTATAAAAAGTGTTGTTGCCATTTGAAGCATAAGAATGACGACGGGATAGTCGAAGAAGAATCGTGTGACGACGACCTTCCCAACAAGGGAGCAGAACAACGTTGAACCGACATAGAGAATCGAACTGGGAAATTGTGATTAGATTATGTAAACGCAGTAAAAAAGCCCTAGGAGGCTGAAAACGCTACCTACGAACCGCCGGCGTCAGCAAGAAGCGCATGGCGAAATGGGGATCAGACGGTCAGATCTGCCCCACTTCAAGTAGATCCTTGTCGAGATATGGGCGCGCAAGAAAACCTAGGCACCAAATGGCGCCTCGTCGCGGCTGCTGGTCAGCGGAAGCGGTGCGGGCTTGAATTTTGTATATCTGAAAATTATGTACAACAGAATTCGTGAGGGTCGTCAATCCTGGATAATCTCATTTATGCACCCAGGTCAACTGTCACGTATGCATAAACATGTTGAGGATGCCAGTACCTTGGGTCATCTCACTGATGCATCCAGGCTCTAAATTTTGTGTTTTGTTTGTTTAATGTTTGATGTTTCGAATGAACTGATGACTTCGATTTTTCTCAATTTCATGGTGACTTGGATTTTCTTGAGGAGTATTTCCATTAAAAATGGCTTAGACATTTTCGATATCTTACCAGGCAGCAACAATGCCGTAGTGGTTACGCTTAGCCATTGCATGCCTTCATTATTTATTGCGCCCCTGTTTTCGTGGAACTTTTCCCTCGCAGTGGTTCACAGATGCTTGCTTAAATAGAAAACTGGGAGGAAACGTGGGAGTTAGCACCTTAAATGTGCTTCGCTAACCGATTTTATAAAAAAAAAAAACGAGGTCTTGAGAATTAGTAACTGTGAACAGACGTAAAAAAAGATAGTGATAAAGATGAACTAAAAATTGGTTGGGTGGAAATGTTCATATATTCCATGTCGGATTACTGAATTGAGGATAACAACAAGTACGCAGCTGGATGTGCTACCTAGACTTGAAACTGAGAAGGGCGAAATATTTCATTTCGCCTCCTCTTCGATAAATTTTCTAAGAAAACTACGTTTTTAATGTGAAATAAAAATGGAACGACCTGTCGAATCAGGAGGTGTCCTTTTCTCCCTCCACCTGCGTCTAATCCGGTTGGGAGATTGCTTCTTGTCCCCTCACGTAGACGAATGCCAAGATCATTCGACGCGATTCTCTGATCCACAGAAAGTGCAAAGGAATGGATAGCAGTGCAATGGAGTGAACGGCCGTTTTTAGCAGTAATAGTCTATTACAGCTGCTTATGACGACTTAAAACACAGTAATGAGAGCCTCAGAACAAGGAAAATTGAAGAATCTACCTGTGAACATTACACTAGAAGCACACGCTTTTCAGTGGTTCGACCCATCCACCCAAAGGAATAGAAATTCGATGGACAAGAAGCACATCCTTACCTTGCAGATAAACACATGGATCCGCTCCTAGTACTTTGTCGGCTTGCAAAAAAAGATCCAGTCAATCTATCAATTGTTTTTGCCGGAATTTAACCATGAACTTCCCTAGAGCAGGTCCCACCATGGATCATAGTATTGTAACATGATACAGGATAGTAGTCTAGTTTCGCACACATTGTATTTTGTGCGTTCTTAAGACGTAGTAGGTACTTCCCTATATAGACAGATAAATGAATAAATCGACGAATCAACAAATAATTGAATGAATAGACAAATTTGTTCATTTTATTTGACTACTTAATATATGTATGTCAAAATGAGGCGCACTATACAGACCAGACTATTTCAAAGAAGAAAACTCATGGTAAAAAGATGGAAAAGGAAGAGGAACGACAAGAACTGGAAGAACTTCATATCAGAAATCACTACAGAAGAAGAGACGATGATGACGATGAAAATGATAACGGCTGATGTGAGTACAGTAATTACAAAAGAGTTTCTATGACCGCCGCTCCAGCGAGTGATCTACAGCGCAGGAAAGAATATGGATCGATCCTGCTCTAAAGGAAGCTCATGTCTGCAGACCCTTTGTGTCTAAATAGGATCGGCTATATCAGCTAAATTCTTATGAGGTGCTATCCATTCATGTTTTCTGTTACTTTCTGGAATCCAATCTCATGTTCAATTTAAATGTTGATAGGTTTTCGTTCGCCTTACGTAACGAAATGATATATGTACCACGTGAGTGCTATTAGCGCCCTCCTCATTTCCATGGCTTTCATTTCGTGTCGTCGTGGATTTGGTTGTGCGGTAATGAATTTCGCTTTTATCCGGCACGCATTTCTAATGTCATGAGGTTTTTATTTCTGACGTCAAGCGACTGTTGCCATTCTTCTGCTGTCATGATTCCATGTGATGGTGTTCTATACCTAAATGTGGCCCCTTTTTTCATTTTTGATTCTATTTTTTATTTACTACTCTTGCGTGCAAGGCACACCAGTGCACACGAATATAATGAGATTTTCGTGCATTCTGTGAGGAATTATATCTGTAGCGCAGCTGTTTCCTTCGTATGGTTTTCTGTTTAACAAAGGGCAGTGTTAGATTGAATGTCTTACACTCCTCTGGGATTTTTCCTTAGGTGGAGTTTTTCTCTGGCAACTGTAAGTTCTTCTTTTTCCATTTCGTGAGTTGATTTTTCTCATTAAATGTCCCTATCTTTCTTGTTTATTCCTTTCTTTTCTCACATCTAACCGGCGGCGTCTCAGGTGGAAAAATTCCGGTAGATTACGTATGCTTTCTGGCAGATTTCGCTTGGTTTTCTCCGAGGTACGTATTTACCGATTTCGCCCGAAAATTACACGTACGTAAATCCCCGGAAGTTAGGTGAAGTTCACTGGAATTTTCCTGAATTCGGCCCAAAAAAATAAGCGAAATCCACTGGAAAATAGGCGAAAGTATGCGCGTGGTCGATGTCCTATTCTCGAATGCGTCCACGTACAGCATCTTCCTCAATTCAGCATGGAATATTTTTTACTTTTGTGGAAGTTTGCCGGATTTTTGTGTAGTCATGACAAGTTAAATTCGTGATTTCTTAAAGATATAATCCATTTCTCAAGGCGAAAGAGCACTGGCAAGAATTAATAAACAAATTACCAGGAAAATAAACGAAAAATAGGCGAAATCTGCTGGAATTTACAGGAAGTGCAGTTTCTAGTGAATTTCGCTTATTTTACAAGTATTTCTTCCAGAAATAAATTTCCGAAACAAATACACGTAAAATAAGCGAAATCTACTGGAAGTTTCCCACCTGAGATAGCTTTTCCTATGGGAGTGGAGAGTTGAGGATGTCTTGGAAATTAAATTAAGAAACAATGAGGGAAATAACGAGGAAATGCAATAATTTCCATCTAATTTGTTCGAAAGGGATCATGTAGACCTATCGTGTTTCATACTTGATGTCTTGAGCATTGCACTCAACTAAAAATTCGAATAGGAACGTATGAAGTCCCTCCAGACTAGCTTATCTACTCTTCAGCGAAATTTCCCGTGACATTAGCATTTTTCGGCCTAAGAAAAGTGTGAAATTACATCTATACGATGTCATGGTTTCGATTAATTTATGCTTCATATAACATTCTAGCGAAAAAAAGCCCCCAATCCATTCCTTCCGCCTACCTACAGCATGTTTCTACGGGCTCTTAACCTTTACATTGCCAGTTCTTTTGAAGCTGATGATGAGAACCAAATTTAGCAGCTTTCCATTCATAGGATATGTAACAGAATGTGTCGCGTCATTTGCGGAAAGGCTAGACAATTAAGGGCATCCTAATGAAAATTCCATTGTTGTGGTTGTGGACGGAGCAGCGGATACTTGGAATAATGTCCTTAAACTCATTTGACTGAGCCTTTTCCAAGTATTCCAAGATGTGCATGGGAAAGGGTAGTGGAAAATAGGGGTTTTCTTGGAACTTCGCATCCCGGGCTCTCACCAGCTGTCAACATATTGTCGTCTTTACGTAACTTTGATTAAATATGAAGCATACTCATGTACCGCTTCTGTATTCTTCTGTATCCTGAAGGAGCTAAGGATTTTATGAAAATGATCGACTAACCGAAATTCAAGGACATGTTGAATTGGACAGAGCATGCCTGGATTATTAGCTTCAATGAGCGTTTTTACCACTGTAGATATCCTTCTGGTGCTCCAAGAAAGGGAAAAATCCAGCAACGAGGGCTTTTTATCTCACTAAGGAGGATATCGGGCCAGTTTCGCTCATTTTCTGCTCATCCTAAAGGCTTATAGAACCTCGAAATGCAGGAGCAACAGTGCCCAGAGGAATTCACCTGCTTCCGCCGTTGGCTGTGATATTAGCACTAACATTACCCAGGGTAAACGTGCGTTAACATATCCAAATTTACCCATCTTTAACACGGGTGTTGGCGCGTTCACCTTGAGTAGTCTCGACGGTGCATATAGGTGCTGCTCATGGATTTTGTTTCGTTGTTCGGAGCTATCTAAGACTAGTGTAATTCCTGTTACGCCGGCAAGGAGAGCCGGTTCCCTTCTTTCCGAAATAGGGTCCGCAATTTTTTCCAAAATTACCAGCAGCATGGGTGGGCGAATCCACAAGCACATAGGGTCGGGAAGATGCAGCTGAGCCCCGGCTTGTCTTAAATTGAATTGTGTTTTTTATTCCTACACAGTGGAGGGTGTTAGTGCGGCATTCAGTAAAATTTTTCGCTCCCGAACTCAGTTTTGGCTTCTTGCTCATGAATATTTACCACTTTATCATATGCTCATATGAATTTATTTTCAGCGAACTTTAGCTCCAATGCTCAGTTTCAGCTTCTTTCTCATTAATATTTATCACCTTATCATATACTCATATGAACTTATTTATTCATTCGTTTATCTATTCAGACAGACTATAAGTTCAGGCTGAGCAGTTACCATCAAAATGTAGAAATTAAAGCATCATATGCTCTTGCAAAAACCATGAAAATTGCTTTGGTGTCACAATTATGTGTAAAAAGTCGCAGGGGTCTTTCAATAACGGAACTAAGTCAAGAAATTATAGCCTAGTAGCGAAGGTACTACCTCAGCAGCTGTGAACCTTGGTAAATCATGAATGACCCAACCTAACCGACTGAAAAGTTCAATCCGGTAAACTGGACGTCTCCAAAACAGGACTCTCACTTTTTGTGAACATAACCATCACTTTTTCGGCACTGTGACCGGATGAAATGCAATCTTGAAGCGACCACTCGGAAAATCTCTTGAATGGATGGTAGACAGAACGAGATCACCTGCGTGAAGTGGTGACTTGACTGCCTGCCGACGATGGGTAAGCTTTCGCGCCATTAGTGCGTTTACCCTGGGTAATCTCAAGGATATTCGCATAAAGCACACATCGCCTAGGTCTAAGGGCATCACTTAGATTACCCTGGCTGAAGAGGTGGCGCCTGTGCTAACGATAGGTCGGCTTTCGTGGTATTAATACATTTACCCTGGGTAATCTCAAGGTTATTCGCATGGAACACGCGTTGCCTAGGTCTATGGGCATCACTTAAATTACCTTGGGTGAAGTGGTGACGCCTGTGATAAATATGGGTGAGCTTTCGCTGTACTAGTGCGTTTGCCCTGGGTAATCTCAAGGATATTCGCATGGAGCACGCAAAACCTTGATCTAAGTGCACTACTGATACTAGTATGGGTGAAATGGTGCTGCCTGTGTTAACGATGGGTAAGCTTTCACGGAATTTATAGGTATAGCTTTATTTTGGGTAATCCCAATGATGCATACGGCACCTGATTGTAAAAGAGGAGGGCTAGTGCTCCTGGTGCAAATCACATCTGATTTTGTGCCGAGAGAATACTGTAAGACGACCTGCTAATCGGACTAAGCCTTTCAGACCATATGCAAGTCCTCTCATTCTAGGGAGAGCCATAATAATTTGTAAATTCGTTGTTTTTCATGAAATTCGCACCGTTTTAAAAGTGTGATGTTTCTACAATTTTTTGTTTGAGAGTTTGAGGTTCATTAAAGATTTCAATTTGGACATTTTTTCATTTTTTCTGTCTCAAATTCCATGTGCTGATACGACGACATGGTGAGGAAATATACGGAGGTGCGACATAAATACTTTGTCAAAAGTATTGCTTAGTAACATTCGCCACAAAAGCCAAAACTCCAGTTGCCCTTCAATATTATATTTTTATTTTATTTTATTTTGTTTTATTTATACATTTCCAGCAACATTTCCTAAACGGTTTTGCGTACTCAAAACCCCTTAGGAACGACATTTAATTGAAATCTGCTCGCCAAGGAAATTGCGATCTTATCCAATGCTCTCCATTCCAGCTGTGAAGAAAATAGTGATCTCTGGTTTGGTATTTCCAGCTGTCGCAATTTTTACGTTGAAAATTTTTTTCTCATGGGTTTTCACCCCTCCTGCGTCGCCTAACCCATCCTCACATGACAATGTACATTCTAGGAAAATTAACCCTCAAGAAGTTATCTGGACAGTTAAAAACATTGAGAATACATCAGGCAAGAGAAATCAAATCAGCTTATTCTAATCGTTTAATCCTTGCTGATATCTCTAGAATTTTCATTTGTATTATACTTATACAATATTAAACATGATTTTTATTTATTTCAACAATATTTTTAACAGTTTTAATTCGAAAACGTTAGTTGTAGAGCTGCCCCACAGATCGAAAAGATGGTTTACTGTTTTTTCTCTACAATTCATCCCATTTCCTTTGTAATGCCGGGATATTCACATGCATTAGTCGAGTTTCCGCGGCGAGACTATCACTGAGGGTTTAGTATCTGAAATGGATTCTTGCATGAGAGTACCTTTATACGTATTTACTGTAGTATCTGCGTATCGACTACAAGTAATCGAAAAAAGTACGAATTGTGCAACGACAACTGGACATTTGAGGCGTTTATTCTAGTACAAATATGCATTAATATTGTATAGTAGCGCTGTCATTACGTGCGTTTTGGTAACGCTCATTTTCTAAAAACTCGAGGACTCTGTCATTTCTATATAGTGCATTAAAATACACAGTGCCAACAATTATGGGAACCTGTCGGGAAACTCCTCGCAGACGGCGTTTTTGCAGCACTCAACAGTGCTCGACGAATTTCTATACAAAGCTTGTTATTGAAGCATCTCGAGGTTGAGTTTAAGTGCTATCTCGGTTGTTCATTGAATACCCTCAAAGTCATTTTCGCACAGCGATTGTTTTTCTATGAATTGTACTTATCTTCATAAATTCTCTGAAATGTCACCTATGCACTTGAAGCCCTCCGAGGTATAAGCCCCATTTCGCATACATGAGTTTAGCCTTCAGAAATCTTTGACAATTGATTGCGTCCCATGCTATGGAGCGAAATCAGTCAGATTGTTGGAAAACGTGGTTCCATTTTTTTCAAAATATGTTCTGTTTCGTAGGAAATTAGGACATCTCCAAGTACAAGAAAAAATTTTCCGTGTAAGCAGTCACTACGTTGTTTGAAAGAAGAATTCTCAAGCATGACCCAGGAATGATGACCTAAAAAAGTACTTACTGTTGGCCACCACTCTATCCTACGGCTAGATTCTCATGGAATCAAACAATGCATTGTGGTTTAAACTCAGGCCATCTAGTCGATTTTATTACTCGTAACCCCATAGAGCCATGTAACAGAATCCTTACGCTTCAGTAGTCTCCTCAGATTCAGCTCTAATCTATGGTTCGTTATCGGAGACAGGTGTTTTTGTAAGAAAAGAACCTGTTCTGAAGTGGATTTCAGCCTTCAGTTGTGTACTTGTTGATTACCACTTGAAAGCGAGCCATAACTGATTTTCTATTCTTCTGTTGCCCTTCTGATGAAGGTTATGGTGTAGAGTGGTGTTACTGGTTGTTGAAGAGGTTATGTTGGTAATGGTTCACTACATGGATGATCAACTCGAACGTTTCCAACTAAACGCGTCGATGGCGGTGGCCCTCCTGCGACCTGGAAAAGCACGCTGCGCGACCGCGCCGCTCGAACAGGATTTCTCTCCGCGGCAACAAACTATGGGGTTTTCTTGCTAGTTAGCTAGTTTTCTTATTTGTGAACATCGGATGTAGTGAATAGCTATCAAGATAACCCATTAGCATGAAGTCGTCGCCATTGCAGCGACGACTTCATGGTGAGCGGCGCGGTCGCGCAGCGTGCTTTTCGAGGCTGTGGAAAGGCCACCACCATCGACGCGAACTGTCTGTTCGTTCCAAGTGTCAAGTGTCTTTTCTTGAAATGCATCACCCTCCAAACCATAATGCTGTGTGATGGAGTTAGTGAAATAGGGTTACTGTTCTTTTTTCCCAAAATAAATTACTCGCAGCTTCTGTTTCTTCTTTGAAATAAGTGAGGACCAACTCGGACATGCCTGGATCTGTATCCACTACACTTTATCCATCTGGATAAACGCAATTCATCGGATAGGCCACTGTGATTTAGATAATTTGCTATTCAGTAGAGACATTCCCGCTATTGGGCGAATCCACTCGTTTCACTGCTGGTAATCTTCATCCGGTTGATTACCACTTGATAAACAACCATAATCTACTCCATCTTTACTTCGTGTTGTCCCTTTCCATGCTCGTACTTGCGCTAGGAACTGAACTAACTTGTGGATAGATAAATTATATTGGATAGCTAAGTGGATAAAAACTAATGGGAATGGATATGTAGCCATTGTGTCTCTTTTTCTGGAAAATATGAAACTTCATTTGCATTTTCTCATGTATTTAAATGCAATTTGGGTTCGTTCCCGCCCCTCACCCGACCTCCTCAAATTCTGTCCTCTCTCAACTATGCAGGTTTCAGGACGTTATTGGAGGATCCGTGTAGCTTGACAAATCTTAGGAATTATTAAGTTCTTGGCAAACCTTTCATTTTCACTGCCTAAACCATAGACCGAGCGATTCCTTGCTGTTAGAGCTGTTTTGGCCTATGTTCGTTTGAAAAAGTAAGGTAACCCGATCCTTGGGCGCTTCCAAGAAAGAGGGAAGAAAAGAGTTATCCTCTGACCACAGACGTCGATATTTTTCATTCTTGCAGTTGTGTTTTGCTAGTACTTTTCCTTGGAGACAACCCTTGAAGAAACTTTGCGCTCCTTCCTGGCTCCAGCATTTATATTTATATCTTAATATTTTATTGTTGTTTTATTTTCCATTCATACTCATACGTTTATTTAAATGGAACTCACTATAGTCATAAGTTCCCGGGCCATTTAACTTCGGCTAAATCTTTCCTCCAGAACTTGCAACACTGCATAATCAATCTACAGCATTCCTCTTCTTTACCACTTACTTGAGAGACAAGCTAATCCTCCAGCAATCTTGAAATCCTTTGAGAAATCCTCTGCGCGCGGCTGCCTCTCAGTATGTATTCCTTTCTTTAAGCGAAATTTTCTCTCCGCCTCTTACCAAGTGGTTTCTTTTGTTTTCTTGAACAGCAAGCAATGTTGGAGCGCGAAATTTTCTGAAGTATCAACTGTATCAACTTTTACATTTTCCATGTCCACTTGGGCAGTTCTGCTGCTGAAATCACCATTCTGGCCATTTGTTCTGCCTTCATTTCTGACGTAAATAGTGAAGAGTTCATGATGAGGCTGTACTTTATTTCAACAAACTGTCGAAACAACGCAAAATTCGATTGTTTGGAAGATTTCTTATTACCTGAGTTTGCAAAATTTCTTATTATCTGAGTCCGAGAAATTCCCGATCTACAAGGGATGTAGGTACCACGGCTCCTGGATGAAACCACATCTGAGTCTTTGTGACTCCCAAGTTTCCATTACAGCTTCATCACGACACGCGCAGACGCCGCAGTCTTCAATGCTAATTTCTTATGTTCCGGATATCTCACCTATCCGGTGATCCGGTTCCACAAGGGTTCAGCTGGCATGACTGCATTCGAAACTGCATTATTAATCAAGGCTTAGGGGACACATGACCAGTTTTTCTTTATTCTATTGTTCTTCTGGTCGCTCTTACAGGCTTATTTCCACATACGTAAAACATGTTAGGATTATCATTAAAAAAACAACTAAAGAAATGCCCAATTCGTTCTCTTACATAATTTTTTTGTTTCTTTGCCTACTATTCCACTGTTACCAGTATTTGCCTTTTCATCGAGGAGCACTGTAGTGAAATAACCACAACCGATCGTCTACCTTGGGTTAAAAGCACTATCTACGCAAGTGACTATCTTGAATAGAGTATCAAGACTGCTAAGGTCAGCTGCCTGATCGGAGTGATGAAGAGATTTCAGTTCCGATAATGGGTTTTTCTACTATTATTAACACTAAACATCTCGATTATCACAGGATTTTTTGATCAATCAAAGGTTTGCATCTCTTGCTATCTCATTCATTTCTTGGATTTGCTAAATTATCCAGTGTTTCGGGCCACTCAGAATGTGATTTAACCGTTACCTGATTACTCAAAATTTCACTCGCCATCATAGATGCCACATTGAATATTGCAATATCCTTTCCATTGCACTTTTATGGGCCGTCATGTGGATGGGGGAGCACAATAAATCACTAGCTGTAAAGCACTTCATTTTCGAGAGGATGTACCTTTGGAGGATTATTTCATAGGCTTGTATTTACTTTTAAATGGCATGAAGAACTCTAATAATCGCATTAACGGATAACTAATATTACGGTGAATTCTCCAGGTTTTGGTGTTTGTGTTGGATTGTACATTTCAGGGATGTGCGTTATTGAAGTAGGGAATAAATGGATTAACGCATAACGCCCACTTTCGGCCCAATTTAATGAATTAACGGACTGAGAAATTTGAAATTTTCTAACGCATTTGAAATTTTCTAACGCACACCCATACACATATGTATGCTTCTCCAGATAACGATTCCCCACAGCCTGTTCCCTTATTTCAGAATTCCTTCTCAGATTACGGCTATCTCGTTTCTGCAGTTTATCTGCAAGGTCCTGCAATTCTGGAATCTCCAACTGCCTGGAGTATTTCGTCTGAGTTTCAGGAACCTTTTGCTGACAACCTAGACAAATTCTTTGTAATTTTCTATAGCACAACTCATGCTTTACATCTTTAAATTTTAAGCTATAGTTTCTTATTGAATGTGGTTCCTTAGGTAATTCGTATGGCTTGTGGATTATGAAATGTGCATACACTGCAAGATGGTCACCCCACGGCTTTGACACCCTTCCAGCCAAACGTTTCGGAACCTCAAACCTCGTGCTGATTTGCATATACCTGCAACAAAGATTAAGGAAAGACATTCTGCCTTGTCAGTTTCTACATACGTTCGTCTCTTCTGGCAGGGCTCTTTCGGTATCAAATTCCTGCCCTTTGTTCTGGATTTTCATTGCTGTGCCTCCGACGTTTCTTGGATTAGAAAGTCCAACAAGACTAAAGGAATAACACCGGCAAATCAGAAAATTCTAGAAATAAACTAGTTAGAAATCAGAACCGTTAGGTCAGCGATAACAAAAAGGAGATTTAAGAAACAATGTGATCTCTGCAAAAACTCCTAGAATCAAATAAAATAACACAGCGATTGGGGAATTCAGGCGCTTGCTGCCCGCTCAAATTTGATCATGCTGGACGCTGTTGCTGAGCCTTTTCGCACTTTCTTGGATTCTTCCCGATTCCGTCTGGCGCAGGATTCATGAATGTTCCCGGCAGGGTCAGGATTTCCCCGCCTACTTGAGATGGACAAGCTTTCTGTTCAAAAACAGGCAAGTTCTGTGTTCTATGGTGGAATCGTTCTAACTGTATAACAATGTGAATGAAACAACTTTACCAAATTTTATCCGGGGAACTTGTCCACCTCGATGGGCGGAAAGTCCACTTTGGACGAGTTTACCCGAGAGCAGCCGGAAGCATTCATGGATTTCATCTCTGGTGAATTTCCTTACAGTCCTGTACAATTACCGCGTTCTCTTCTCAATCATTTATTTGGTTCATTTTTTTTGACTGGAAAAGCAAAATTAATATGAAAGTAGGTTAAATTGAAGTAAAACTAAAGAAATTCGAGTAAAATCGCTTCAAGAGCTGTAGAGCCCTCCTTTGACGTAGGTGTCAGAGTAGAGCTGTTATTATGTTTTGAGCGCGTTTGAATCGATATTAGGACTTACTCTATTTAATTATTCGACCGTTCACAATAGTCAAACAATAGTCATACATCAAAATAACACAGAGAACATGGCAGGATTCGATAGCACTAACGTCCGCCCCCGCTGCTTCTGTTTCCTATCCATATTTCTTCCAAAATTGTCCTTGTCAGTGCGTTCCATATACATATTTAAGTACATATGTCACATGTGAGCGTCTCGAAGAATAACGTCTCAACTTTCCATAATACCACGGATGCAAAAACCTTTGCATTTGCTTTCGTTCCTTGGTGAAAGTTTTTCTAAATTTGCAAGTTTCATTATCTTTAGCAGGGATCCCCTTACTATGTCAGGGAACCAGGTTCTGGGGTTTTCTCGGAGTAAGGGAAAGTGGAAGGAACTCCCATAAATGTACGTGAACGTTTCATGCGTTTCTAGCCATATGTGCACTTCACTACATAAAAAATTCTGGCTCCTCTGACCGTTGTCAGTTCAGGATTACCAGCCTGATCGTCCGGCTAACGCCGGACTCTCAAGCTTCTTTTTGTGCTTGCTTCGCTCGCGTTTTTCCTATGACATCTCTCTCACACCATGCCGGCCATCCCACATTTAATAAAACTCCGGTTTTTCGCACCTTAGAGCTTTCTGGCTTTGAAGCACCTTCCCACAGCTGTGAAAGAGTCGGCAGACGTCCTTCCACCTATATGATACTGTTCGACCCGTCTCCGGGCGTTACACCGGTTTTGAACGCCGGCGCACCTCTATCACTCTGCTGAACCCGTCTTTAGGCGTTTTCCCCCTTTGGACCCCGGCGCACCCTTATCACATCGTTGGGCCCCCTGCAGGCGTTTTCCACCTTTTGGACGCCGGCGCATCCTTATCACACCGTTGGACCCGTCCACAGGCGTTTCCCCACTTTACGACGCCGGCGCACCCTTACCACACCGACGGACCCGTCTCCAGGCGTTTTCCACCTCTTGGACGCCGGCGCATCCTTATCACAACGTTGGACCCTTCTCTTTTCTCTACTTTCAGAAGCCATCGCACCATTGCCACAGAAGTTGACCCTCTGCATAGCGTTATCTCCACTCCCAGACCCCGGCGCAGCCCTACCGCAGCAGTGGTCGCTCGCCCCTCATCCGTGGCCTTCCTCACCCTCCTGGGCTGGGATTCATGAAACGTTAACCACGCAAACCAACGATGGTTAGCGTGGATGGTCCTGCACAGACTACGCAGCGAGAGGAGACCCAGGACGCGAAAGTTGGTTTGCTAGCCTGGGTCTGCTTGGTTATGCGTGCATGAATCCTAGCCCTGGCTCCTTCTCTGCGATTTAAAGACATCTCACCCATCTCTTCCCTTTTATACAGTCTGGGCTTATCTCATTCATTCCGACTGTGGTAAACACAACGGTCGGCCATTGAGAGAACTTAACATGTCTGAACATGACTAAAGTGGCCCGAAACACCTGTAAATAAAGGTAAAAATCAAAATTTACCACATTTTCGTACATAACTCGACCGCCTGAACACGATGGTGCCGTTAGTTTTTGGCGACAGGGCCTGGTTCTCGTGCACAGACACACACACAGACACACACACACACACACACACACACACACACACA
>JARK01000390.1:18779-36594 GCA_000688135.1 Ancylostoma ceylanicum
ATTTACCGACCCCTTGGAATGGATGGCTTGGTTGGCCACGAGCGAGATCGAACCATCGATCTTGTGCTTGCGCAGTAAGCCTCTTACCACTGCGTCACACGCGCCTAAGGCAGACCATATATGGGCAAACTGCATTTGCCCATACTAAGTAAACAAAATTCAGTAGGATGAAAGCACTTAAAGCTCACTTTTCATTGAAATTTCACGGGTAATCACTACGGGTCATTACATTTTGTCCTAAATCCCAAAATTCCACATTCAGACTCACCCTGAACCAGATAAAACCTTAATTCCTTTAAACAAGGTAGACTACTATGCGCACGATGCAAGATGGGGGTGGCAACCCTTGCATGAGATGCGCGGTACAGCTGGCACCTGTCACGACCTATCGTTCTTCCTGACCGCCACCAGGACAAATATATGCAAGCTTAGAATGGGGATATATCGAGAGTTGGAATCTCCAGTGCTGGGATTCATGCAACGTTAGCGAAGCAAACCAACGATGATTAGCGTGGTTGGTTAGACTATAGATTGGGTTAGGAGACACGGGCGTGAAAGTTTGTTTGCTAACCTGACTTCACTCCCCTAAGCGTTCATGAATCCTAGTCCGGAAACCTATTTTCGTCGGTTGGATGTTTAAAATCACACACGGTTGGCCGTAGGATAGACAATCGCGAATGGTACAGCGAGCTCAACGAGATCAGCATCAGCGCTTCGAGCCACTCCTTCTTGCTGCCGAGCTCTAGTGTTCTTCGTGCATCCAGTCCACCACTGCTATCATCATTTTTCACTCTATTGTGTTCCGAGGAAGCGGTGAATAAGAATTATGGTCCTGACTTCCTGCAGGAGTTCTTAGGCAGCCACAAGTGCACAACGCGTTGAGTTCATGGGATAAGAACAGGTGTTGTGAAGTACTGTCATACCCATCAAAGCTTTCATGGAGCAGGTGCGAAATTTCTGAAGCAGAATTCTGCTCTACAGATAAATACACTGGCTAATCTATCTCTTTGTAATGAAAAGGACCCATTCTGGTCAACTACACATTAACCATTGACAGGTTGGTTCTAGGTGTGGATTGCTAGGGTGGCGGATACCTAACATCCGAAAATTTACTCCTAGTCTACCCTTGTATAACCGCGTGGGTAGTGACCTTCCCCGCCGTCAAACACCTGTTATAAGCGGTTATAATCCTTAATGGGTCCCAAGAACCTCACCGTATGGAATCTAACCAGTGCCTGGGTTTCGGGCCCACTTCGTTTTGTACTTATAGACTACCTGCTTCTGGTCCTAACCTTCGATGCTAAGGTGCCAAGGTACATTGTCCCAAGGTCGGCACGTCGGTTATTGATGCTTTCTGCTTGTCTACTGTTTTATTTTTTGTAGGGGTTTCGATTCTTATCTACTAGCAGAATATTTTGTTCGTACTAGATTTTCATCTTTTTTTTTGTTAGCGCACCTGCGAGTGCACAAATCAATAAATAAATAAAAATAACGCTAAGGCGATCATGGTATCAAACGTAGTGAGTTCGTCCATAAACTTGAAACTGGTGTGTTCTGGGTAGAATGAATGGAATGTACAGGTGCTGACGAGGTCTTTGGCGGTTTAGAGCGTAAATACATAGATGAAGTTGAATCACTTGTAGGCCTTTGAAGACAACTTTAAGTCAAAACGTTAGCTTAGGATAAACGTGTCCTCATGGCAATTTGTGTGGCGATATGGCATATTTCTTCTTATGTTGACGTCCAATGTTGACGCGCTCTACATTCTGTCTATCCGTCTGTAAAATATTGCGAGACATCATCACATAACTCTTCTTATTTCTTATGTTTAACTAATGGGTTGTGGTTTTTAGGTGAACAGCTGATGTGGCATATCGCAGCAATAATTTCCAAAGAAAAAACTGAACTCCAGCAAGCTAGCTGAGTCACGTAGTGCCTCGCGAAGAGCTCGTTTCATAGCCGCTTAATACCTGCTGCAAAGCGTTGCCATGCCACTGGCGCTTTATTAGTTTTTGCACCGGCAATTCACTTTAATTCGCCTTTGGTTGCTCTTATATCGCTCATGGTCAGTAGTTTCTAAGAGAGATTCACGCTTAGAACGAGCCATAACACCTAAGGATTAGATTTAAGGTAACATATCACATTTAAGGTAGTATATCACAGGCGTTATGGAAATGAAATAAGATATGGAGAACTATTGTAAACATCGTCATGGATAAAGGAAAGGAAAAAGTAAACATGAATCCAGGAGATTTTTACAAAAAATAGTGATGAGTTCAAAAAATGATCAGATCTAGTACTTAATATTCGAAAGGCTAATAACTTTTAGTATATTTACTTTCCGCAAAGTGCTTCTGAAGTGATTAGAGTTTTCCACGGATAAGAATGTTGCTGGCAGTTTTTGCATCCACGTACAGGTTCTAAAAGCAAAACTGTTAGCTTGTCTTGCACGATTGAAGTTCCCCATTTTGGGGGTTGTAAATGAAAAACCACCGCGGCGTCCAAACGATGGTCGAAATATCCAGAAACGGGAAGGATTTAGCCTTATTTCTCCTTTCATAATCTTGAAAGCTAAAATCAAGTCGGCTTCTACTCTTTTGTAATGCAAACTTTTTACCTGCTACCCGCTTTTCCACATGTACTCATCACTATCCTCATCTGTATTTGCTCTATGGAGTATGGCTGCGTAAAGCACATCAACTGTGATGTACTAATAAAAAAATAAAAATAAAAAATTAATAAACTGGAGGTTTTACTGAGATTACCCAGGATTAACAAGCCAGACGTAATACGGCTTTATAATACTCATTGAGTTGTGCATCTATCCGAATACTACTTCTTTATCTCTTCGGTTTTGCCGGCGGGGTCGTTCATTTCCGCTTATTTTTTTCTGGTTCCATTTCCCACCAGCTCCTTCAAGCATTACTCGTTCTGACTGGGTCCAGTCCGTGCCAACTGTGAGCGACGTACTCCATCCATATAGCATTATCCCAGAAGATTTCCGTTTTCGCGTGAGAAAAATCTATAGGAGCTGTTGATCACAATGATATACTTAGTTTTGTGCGAGCCTGACGAATAATCAGTTTCAGGACCAGACCTTTTGGGGAGCTTGTGGGCGGGGCTAGGATGAGACTGCGGACTTTCGAAACCATGCACTTCTTTGCTGGTCACATCTCCTATCCCGCCAAAGAGTAGTTGATCAGGAGCTCGCACGAGGAGCACGAATCTCCTTAGAAGGTACCAGCCCGGGAGCGCATTATTCAGAAAACTCGTCCTAGCGTTTTGACACCGCCCCTCGGCTCCGCCCACAATCTCCCCAAGAGTTTGAACTCGAAAACGAGTCTTTCGGCAGTTTCGCACGGAATCACGTGCGCCATTGTGATCAGCAGATCCTGGGTCGTCTTCTCATCGTTAATTCTCAGAGACGATTCTGAATTGGGGAAATGTATTATATTCAAGAGATTCTCAAAGCGAGTAAGATTTTTTTGCGCCAACAATTTCCTTTTATATTCTCACAGTGTGACGTTCCGTCCCCTATCTTCCATAAAAATTATAATTTCGTGATCCACAAATATCCCCTGAGACTTCCGCCAGATTGCTATGGTTTCGATGTAAATTCTCATTCGCTAAACCATACGAAAACCCGTGCAGAATCGAGATGAACCGGGTTTATGATTAGAATAAGGGATCCTTGTGTTTATTTACCTGCTTATTTCATACCGCCGTAGGCGCACAACAACCCGGCGGATCATATCATCATGGGAAAATAATCTTAGGTTTAAGTCCAGATAAACTATTCTAAGTTACACAAATACAGGGGGGGGGGGGACATAAGTTATTGTACAACGTTTGATCTCTTATTTCTTCGCCAGGAACCCATGCATTGTTCTGCTTTTTCTCTCCCGAATAGAGGAAGGTTCAAAGTATCTTCTAGTTAAGATCCGTTTTTTCGGAAAGGATTCGCTATCGAGCAGTTGTCCTCGAAACAAATTTTTGAGAAAAGTAGACTGTTGTGACAATTTTCTTTAAAAAATCCACAAAATCTTCGAAATGGACTTCACATTCCATACGCATTTTGAAGAGCAAGAAGTGCTCTTTCCAGTCGTGTCCAGGGCTTTTCAAGAAATTGAAGTCTAGGAAATATGCGGGCAAAAAACCACGGCTACTCCATGCTACCGGTAATGGCCAATTTGCACCAAATTTGCGTTCTAGGAATTTTTCCAGTAAAAGACAAGACATCAGCTAGGTTGTTGAATTGATCTGAAAACTAGAGTAAAAATGGTGCAGAATGGCTATGAAGCCCCATCAACAGGCCCAGATCCAGGCCAGTTATCCTCCTCGAAACCTAAGGCTTGGTTTTCTCATCCGAGCAATTTTTGGAACAGCCTCGTCCTGTGCTCTCATCTACCCGTATCTTCAGTGGATTTTGCACATACATCTCAAAATAGGCTTCAAGAATACGAGACTACTTTTTATTTCGCTTAAATCCGTTGTCAAGAACTGTTTTTGTAGCTGTTTTGCTCAGAAATTGCGGGCTGAATCAGTGCATTTGCGGCACCAGAAATCTGAGCTTAAAGTTTCGGCTAAAATTTCTCCGCCATATCCCCAGTATCCAGGGCATTTTTGTAACAAGGAAATAGAGAAAATCCAGCGCTATCAAACAAGACCTAGCTTGTTGAAAAACATTGCAATGTAATAACACAGTAATACTACTAACACGTAATATAATACTAACACAGTAATAATAACACAATAATAGTAATACACAGTAATAAGCCAGCAAACGATGTACAATAACCTATGCCCCCCCCCTCTATGTAAATTGACACCCTTCAGGCGAAAGATTTTCTTCCCCCCCCCCTAGCACCACTTACTAGAAATCGGGAAAACTTGTCCATAATGATCCTTAGTGCCTTCTCACAGTGGTCTCAAGCATAGACAACTTCTGTAAATTGGTCTGTTCGGTGGTCACACTCATCCACAACAGCAGGATACCATGGCCTGGATGCCTTACTGAGATTACCCATGGTAAACATACTGACGCCCCGCGTTAATGATGGGCAAATTTGAGTGGTGTTACTACGTTTACCCTGGGTAATCTCAATGGTACATGCGGCTCCATAGGTATGTAGCATATGAAAGAGGGTGAGTCGCGAAAGATTAGGAGCTGCTGAGAATGTCATGGAACTAATTTAAAAGAACACTAACTCACGCAATTTCACAGATCTTCGCAGTTGTTTTTTCACAATGAGACGATTCCTTGGGCAGATCCCATGTTCGACAACCTTTGAATCTTAGCATTGTTGATCGTTCTTCAGGTCCAGCTAGCGTTTGAGCGCCATTGCTCACGTCAGAGCTTTCCTAGTTGTAAGCCGTGATGTCAGTGGGCCACCTATCGTTATAATTGAGCTGCCGTCCGTTCCTTTGAACATTCAGAGCTTGCTATAATTTCTGTAACTCCTACGCGAAGATGTTTTCTCGCCAATAATGCCACGGAATTGTCTGGACAACCGCTCATGTTCCAAAATGCTTATGGTCCCTTTTTGATCAGAAGCCCAAAAGCTTCTCCTTGCGCACTTTCCTTTCCAGCAAATTGACTCATACTCGCTCTATGTGCTCTGTGCAAGCCTAGGACGTTTTTACGAGAATGCTGCAGTCCTACATATTATCCTGTCTTTCCGATGAACTTTTCTAAGAAATGATGCCTATTATCGTCCGCACATACATATTCGTAAGTAAGGTCACTTCACAGAAAATCTTTTAGCTAATCTATTCTTGTACTTTTTCAATACGGATGAGTCACCCTTCGCTCTTCCTATTTCCTGGGCAAGTATAATGTTGAAAGCTGACGGCGTACATAGTGAATCATAGTAACGCTTTTATTCATTCCCCGAGGCGCTAATTTCATTTTTCTATGTGAGCCACTCAAAAAAGACGATTTTTTTCATCCCAACATCTCGTTTTCTGATCTACCACTCTGGAGTTACTGAAAATAGTGGGCGAGTCCTATATCTGGAGCAGTTAGGAAAATTTGCATCCTTGGAATGATTGCCATGGAAGCCCTATCGCTAAAAAGGTAATGACTTCTGTTTGTTCCATCTTGGAAAATTGGGATTCTGTGGAGAGCCTGCGGTGCTGAGTTACTTGTTCGAAACCTTGGTTTGCATATATCCAGTGTTTACATTAGGAGTCTGTTATGGAACAAGACACTTGGTCACAAAAGAGTTTCTTTTGTTTCACATTTCGCATTGACTTCTCGATCAAACCTAAAAGACGATGATGTTTCTTTGTTACATCTTGGTCATCAAGCATTGAATGCTTCTTCGCTCGTATTTGCTCACTTTCGGCACTTCTTCAGACTTTACAACAATGAGCCACAACACTTACAAATATAATAATTATGCACATTTGAGAAGGGCCGAACACTGTGGAAAGAGTGTGAGAAGTAGGAATACAGTACACATTGTGACAAACAAGTTGGACGATGATAAGTACACTAGACGATTAAAACACCTAGTCCAGTGGAGCAGTCATTGTCAAGCAATAAGTTCTATGTTTTCCTGGATCAGTCTATTTCGTTGCAGCTCTCCACGTACTTATGTGCATCGGAAGGCCGCAAATAACTTCTTCGCAGTGAGTGTTCTTTTACCTTGGGTGCGAAACTGCGTGCGCTTCTGCATATGCATCTCCAAGTACACTTGTTTTATTTGTTCGAGCATACATACATGTTACTCCGCTTTTATTGGTCATAACGAAATTCTGCTAGGCATAATTAGGCTATTGATTCTTTGTTTCGCGGCAGTGTGAAAACGTGGTGGTGCAAAGGAAACGGGATTTTATTAAGAACTAGACCTCAGACACTGGAGGGGGACTATGCTCGGCCGAAGGCAGCTCACCTCGCCTGTCATTGAGAGGTGAGCTGCCGAACCGTCGTAATCAAGAGGTTCTATATCGCCGTG
The DNA here is from genome assembly GCA_000688135.1 of Ancylostoma ceylanicum. NCBI lineage: Eukaryota > Metazoa > Nematoda > Chromadorea > Rhabditida > Ancylostomatidae > Ancylostoma > Ancylostoma ceylanicum. The sequence goes on from JARK01000390.1 coordinate 25,739, forward strand.
GTCACCCCGGCTTTTGCGGATCCTCGCCCCAGAGAAGATAGATAGTCGCCCCATTCAACGGATTTCGTCGCCCTATTACTGGGTTTTTGTCGTCCCAAAACCGCTTTTTGGGGGGAATAATTCCGCTGCACGGGTCCGCGGGCCTTTGGGAGACCCGCGGACGTGTGAGCTAAAAAACCCTAAATTGAGTGTTGAACAACACGGAAACGCAAATAAACTTCATTATCATTTTCTGAACAACAGCTATGCTATGCAAAACTAAAATCTTCAGAACTTCTCAAGAAGAACAATAAAACTCAAAAATATAACCGGAGACGGGCAAAAATTTGAGAGAAAAAAAAAACAAAAAAATATCGCAAAAAACAAATAGTAAGTGAGAATGGCGCTCAAGTGAGGGAAAAAAGAGGAAGAACAGTCAGTACTAAAGCAGCACATGCTGCAAAATTCAAAAACAACCAGATGCCTATGATAACTCGTGACAGTGAGCAAAATAATAGAGGAGATGCCATGAAAAAAAGTGAATTTCTCAAAGGCCGGGATAACGAAAATGTAGTTGATGTTCAAAAAATGAGTCAGGAATCAGAAAAAAAATCCTATTTCGGCTAAAAGTTCCATTTCGGCTTAAAACACCCAAGTTCGGCTTGAGCTCTAATACATGGTGAAAATGTCTAAGATCAAGTAAAAGCAAAATCCGAGTAAGTGAAACGTCAGATCCAGGTTAAAACGTCAAAGCCAGAGGTAAAGTGTCTGAGATCATGAGAAACGTGTGAGACCGGTTCAATGGGACTGAGATCGGGTAAACGTCTGAGTTCAGGTTAGGAAAAACAGATCGATCAGAATATACTTTGCCATTGCCAAAAGCAAAGTCGGTCTTACGGATTTTCTCTGCAATCCAAGTGTACGACGTTGGGGAAAACTGCGGAAATTATTGACCATGGCGCAACTAGCTGATTCCGTCTCAGACAGACGTACTTCACAGTCCGAAACACTCCACGTAGGCGAGAAAGATCACGGTCGCACAGCTCACAATTTTCGAGGTGAACAGTCTGGAGTTAAAGTTTTCTTCACTGAGCACATTCGAAATGATCGTTTGGATGATTTGAGGAGGGAAACCGAAAAGGAGAAGTCCGCGCCGTGAAGTTTTACAAGTTTTTTTTCACGCTGGGCATGACGTCGCCACATTTGCATGATCAAAGAAGAAAAAAACTTGTAAAACTCCACGGCGCGGAGTTTTCTTCACTGAGCACATTCGAAATGATCGTTTGGATGATTTGAGGAGGGAAACCGAAAAGGAGAAGTCCGCGCCGTGAAGTTTTACAAGTTTTTTTTCACGCTGGGCATGACGTCACCACATTTGCATGATCAAAGAAGAAAAAAAACTTGTAAAACTCCACGGCGCGGAGTTTTCTTCACTGATCACATTCGAAATGATCGGTTGGATGATTTGAGGAGGGAAACAGAAAAGGAGAAGCCCGCGCCGTGAAGTTTTACAAGTTTTTTTTCACGTTGAGCATGACTTCATCACATTTGCATCTTCAAAGAAGAAAAAAAACTTGTAAAACTTCATGGTGCGGGGTTTCCACCACTGTGCACATTCGAAATGATCATTTGCATGATTTGAGGAGGGTAACAAAGAAGAAAAACTCCGCGCCGTGGAGTTTCACAAGTTTTTACCAAGTCGGGCATGACGTCACTCACAATTCCGTCAAAAAAAGAAGACAGGAAACTTGTAAAACTCCATGGCGCGGAGTTTTCATCACTGAGGAGATGAAAAAGACTCACCTCAGAATCGGTGAAGCTCCACATGTTTGCGAGGACATCCACAGCGCGGGCGTGTTCTCCTACGATTTCGATGTCGATGGTCTGCACCTCTGCAACTTCCATCTTTCGCAGGATTCCTGAAAAAGAAAACATTTCCAAAGAAGAAACATTCACATAAACTCTACAGAAACGTAAGAAAACGAAAAACATGCGCAACACCCCGACACGAACGAAAAAACCCCCCCAATGTCGAAAAAGAACCCCGTGCGGCATTTTCGAAATTCCGCCGCCGCCGCAGCCGCCGCGCGCGCGGCGGCTTGTGACGTCACTGGCAATTGCGTTCCAACTCACGGCGCCCAATCCATCAAGGTGCCGCAGCTCTATGCTCGGCGGGCGGCGCCGAAACCCCCCCTCGGAGCAGAAAATGAGGCCATAAGGTGACAATGTCAATCGAGTTCCCATTTGGAATTGTATTGATCTGAGGCTGCCGGTGGGCGGGGCGGGGCGTGGTCAGGAGGATAGAGCTGCATTCGTTGAGCATAGTCCCCCTCCAATGTCTGAGACGGTATGCCCGGCTTCGCTCGGGAGTTCTCTACCCCCGGCTTTTCACACTGATGCGGATAGTTATTGATACTAATACATTCACTCGAACTGCCCACGAAAATTTCGATGACCATCATGTTGGGTGTTCTCGGTAGCCCTTTTGTCACTCGCACGTAAACAAAATAACCGGTGTAAAAAATTAATCAAATTGGTGCTAAATGATTGTCATATTCGTGCTCAGCGTATTCGATAACCCCAGTAGACATGTCCTCACCGACCTGTGGGCAAAATTGCGAAAAATCAATAAAATCGATAAATCAATACTTGGCGCAAAACAATTGTCACATTCGTACTCAGCGTATTCGATAACCCCAGTAGACATGTCCTCACCGACCCGTGGGCAAAAATTGCGAAAAATCAATAAAATCGATAAATCAATACTTGGCGCAAAACAATTGTCACATTCGTACTCAGCGTATTCGATAACCCCAGTAGACATGTCCTCACCGATCCGTGGGCAAAAATTGCGAAAAATAAATAAAATCGATAAATCGATAAGCAATCGATAACCTAAGGTAGCCTAAAACCTCCGCCGGCCCGAGTTGTATATGTGTGCAAAGTTTGGTCCCGATTGGTTAGCTCTCCGCGATTTCTATTCGGAACACACACACACATACATACAGACATTCATTTTTATATATACAGATGAAGACTTTGCTGCTCTACGAGTGTTTGCGGAAAACTAGGGTAACAAGCGAAAGATACTAGAGATATCAGGTGTTCATGGCTTCTCCTCTGGAGATACAATACACTTCACCATGTCTTGGGTATAACACTCATCCGCTCTCTGTTCCCGCTAATATGCACTTTGAAAGGAATTTGTTAAGAAGTAGGCTTCCACTGTACTCACCATAACCTCACAGAAATGGCGTTTCACTATTCAAAGTCAGTGTACAATAGGTGACCATCATCTAATATTCGTCTCCTGTAAGAAACCTTCACAGTTCATTAGACAAGTCCCTAAAATTTAAGTTTGTGACATACTATCACAGGCTGGCCGAACACGAGAAGTGGGCCATATGTCCAACATCACCACGGAAATAAGATGAATGGCAATCGCCATTGCACCACAGATGGAGGGGATCGCAACGCGCCCTTGAAGGGGCGCGCCAGAACACCTACAGTTATCGACCTTCACCGCTCCAGCGCAAGATTTCATGAAAAGGAGAAAAAATTTCGATTCGTCTCACCTCACTCTTTGAACGAAACACAATCTTCCGGTCCCCCGAGGCTCTACAGTAGGGAAGGTAGGGGAGGGGCACAATAAATAAGAGGAATTTGAAAAAAAAATAACAAAAGACTAGCATAGAAATTACAGAATAGGTTAGAAGGAGAAAGACGATGAAGGAAGATAGACATAAAATAATGGAATGTGACAAACATGGCCCGTCACCACATGCCTGCTCAAAGGGATACGGCTGAATAACAGTTTCAATGCTCGAAAATAATGGTGAACTGTCTCATCAGTAAAATATCAAATTGATAATTCCACTGTTATATAAATTCTACTTTGAATTTTTCTTTGAAAACTTGTCTATACAATTCACGAGAAATATCGTTCAGGAAATATTGTTCCGCTATTGTCAGAAAGCCTCTTATTTCTTCCTCATTAGCATCCTTTTGGGGCTCACGATGTGTACATAATAGTATCAGCAGACGCCCTGCGTTGTGCATAAACACCATCTTACCACAGTTAACACGTTGAACTCGTCTGTGTCTGCATCGTAATATCGTTAACGTTAAAGACGTTAAGCGTGCCTTATCGTTGCCTTTTTCTGCCGTCGCAGTAGAAAACAAGCCGTTAGACGTACAAATAGTCAGTTATATCATTTGTTTCCCTTCCCCATCTTCCAAAAGTTTCAAAGGGGAATCAAGGACAAACCGCGTGCCCAGTCACTGAACTTCTTTGGGATAAGAGCTGGCTGCTTGGCAGGTGAAGTCGCCAACGACTCATGTCGCACTCGATGTTAATGAGATCGAGCACGTCGTTCGAGCTTCTCTCAAGAACTATGCGCCTACGATTTTGTTGTTACTGGAAGCGCTACTAGCTATTGTTACTTCCACTCTAATTTTAGCATTTGTTACTCTGAAGCGGCAAAAATTCCTTGAATGTACCAGTTGCTGTGGGAATACGTGTCCACAAACAACGCCGGACGAATGCAAACTGAAGTCCATCTGATTGAAAGAGCTTTTTCATGCTGCGGGACGACGCCTTCCGTCGCTCGAGCGTGTCACTGCAGCATTACGTTACTCCCGAATTTCGCTTTTCAAAGCATGGTTTCTTCGAATGGGCCTCATCCGAGCATTTTCCAAGACCAAAATTAGAAGTTCCCGTGAAAGGTTGCAGGGCTTCATAGCCTTTCTTAAAACTTTTGAAATAGCTCAAGAAAGGAAATTTTCTTCTCCTGAGTTTTATTCTACGCCCACCAAGCCTCTCTTGCTTCTCACCCTTTGAGCAAGGATTCGTCTATATATGTATAACCAAGTGAAACCAGGCTAGCAAACTATCTTCCGAATCCTGCTTTTATTAGCATTACTTCGCAGTATTTTCTAAGTTTTACCAAAGTTGCCGCTGCGCAGTATTTTTTTGCAAAGCCTTGACCGCAGCTTTTTCGAACATAGCCAAAAAATGTCCAATTTTTCCGCAGTGCCCCCCATGGACATACATAAAAGTGCAACTGTGGCTAGGCTCTTAACGAACTCCTTGCTGTTTTTTATTCCTTTGAACAAGAAAAAAGGTTTTACGGTAGGATTCCCAAGTTTTGCGGTAACATTCCCTTTTTTCCGTTGGCTACGAATCTCTCATGCTTTAAAAGATTGTTATTTAGCGCGTATCAGCGCGTTTTCTCATGCTGTTAATCTGTCGTGTATGTATTATGTGAAACTGTAGAAAAAAGAGCTGCCAACATGCATCGAAGAACACATTTTCTTCCTCAGTTTTCTTCTGCTCTTCTAGATTTCGATGTCACAACTGTTCCTAATAGAAAAAAAGAACCAGTAAGTCGAACCATCACTATCATCTATGTAGTCATCTTGTAATGGTTTCACTATCATTGCATTACAATTACAATTATTTATTCTTCATCGCACATAGTAATTTGCTCCCGTTTTCGCGTTCGATTATGCCGGTTATTCAAGATTCCACTATCTCACTGTAGTATGATAATTATCAGTACTGTGCATTTGCATAATCTTGAAATATATGAGGTGACATTCTCATCAAACGTCATCGTTGGTTTATGAGACCATCCTTGGAGATCTGCACTTTTGAGGAACTCGTGCAAATGGCTCCTAGCGACCAACCGCAAGAAATTACTTTCCGAATCATTCGCAAGCAATTTTCGCCCAGTAACGCGGATATTTAGGGTGATGGCTCATATTGTATTATGCTAGCTATAATCGGAGCCGTCATTGGACGTCAGCCAAAGTTTGAGCGTAGTAGTTGATCCTAGAGAATACAGGGGGGGGGCCATAAGTTATTGTACATCGTTTGCTGGCTTATTACTCTGCGATGGTGCAATGTTTTTAGCCGAGCTAGGACTCTTTTAATAGAGTGGGATTTCCTCTATTTTCTGATTACAAACTTGTCCTGGTTACTCGGGATATGACGGAGAAATTTTAGCGGGAACTTCAGACTCGGATTTTTGGTGCCGCCAAAGGCACTGATTCAGCCCGCAATTCCTATGCAAAACAACCACAAAACCTTTTTTTGACAACGGATTTAAGTGGGATAAAAAGTAGTCTTGTACTCTTGAAGCCTATTTTTAGGTGTATGTGCAAAATCCACTAAAGAATGGACTTGATAAGAGCACAGAACGAAGCTGTTCCGAAAATTGCTTGGATGAGAAAACCAAGCCTTAGGTTTCGAGGAGCATAGCTGGCTTTAATCTGGGCCTATTGATGAGGCTGCGTAGCCTTTCTGCAGCATTTTTACTCTAGTTTTCAGATCACATCAACAATCTAGCTGAAGTCCTGTCCTTTAGTGGAAAATCTCCTAGAAAGCAAAATTAGTGGAAATTGGTCATTACCGGTGGCATGGAGTAGCTGTGGTTTTTCGCCCGTATATTTGTTAGACTTCGATCTCTCGGGAAACCCTAGACACAGCTAGAAAGAGCACTTCTTGCTCTTCAAGAGTCATCTGAGCATTTAAATACATTTCAGAGATTTTGTGGATTTTTCAGGGAAAATTCTCACAACATCCCACTTTTCTCAAAAATTTGTTTCGAGGCCAACTGCTCGATAGCAAAACCTTCCCGAAGAAGCGGATCTCAACTGGAAAATATTTTGAACCTTCCTCTATTTGGCAGAGAAAAAAGAGAAACAATGCATGGTTTCTTGGCGGAGAAATAAACGATCAAACGTTGTACAATAACTTATGCCCCCCTGTATAAGGGGTGGTTAACGTTTGCCAGCAAAATTAATAAGAAGCCGCACAATTTACTTGGGTAGAAAACGTTCAGCGGAATTCTGTTGTTTACTCGTCTGGTCTAGTCTGTTCTGGTCGCCTCGTTCAAAAATTTATTTCCAAATGAGACAAAAAATTACACGCATTCTGCTCAGCTCTTGCAAATGACGCAAAGCAGCATCGAGCAGGCATTATTATTTATAACATGGGATAATCGTGTGAATTCATTGCACCGTTTTAAATACAAGTAATTCAATTGATATCATATTCAAGTACATGTATGTCAATATTAAATACTAAAGATTGGTGGGCAGTGAATCTCGCGAGTTTGTGTCAGTTGTCCAGGTACACGCCTGCTGCCTTTTTGTAAGAAAAGTTTTACTGGCACTCTTTTGTCTTTGCCAAACTCCAGATAATCAGAGAGAGCTCTGTGAGTAAAGAAGTTCTGCCGTATTGCTGTTCTCGCTGTAGATACAGTGAACTCCAAGCGGCCACAGGCCAGGGGCGGGACCGCGGTGCGGCGTTCTTGGGCGCAAGGGGTCTGCATGCTGGCTCTGGTTGTCCGCTTCTGCCAGCAGCAGAGAACTCGGGCGCCATGCAGCAACAGTGCCGCAATGTATGCTAACATTTCTTCGGTCTCTGTTCGAAACAGAACTTTTAAAATTCCTTTTCTAGCTACTCGACGAATCAAGCGTGATCTCGTTATGATCTACAAAATTATCTGCGGCAAGAACCAACTTTCACTGGATAAATTTTTTAGACTATCCCCTTCCTGCACAAAAGGTGGCCCATTTGAGATAGCATTTTCACAGCAAAAAACATGCTTACGATCAAACTTTTTCACACAATGAGTTGCCTCGATTTCTCTAAGATTCTCCAAGAAATGCGCTCTGCCATGTTCACTGAGTCAATGTAAGAGATAGGTATACAAGTATCTGAGCGATTCCACTTATTGATTACTGAATATGAATGTACTGTACTAATATGTATAACTGAGTGACTCCTGCCTTCCAGGCAGTTACTGGTTGTCTTCCATTTTCTATGCACAGGGTCAAGCGTACAATGGTAAATTATCAAGGGGGGGGGGGTCGCCTCGTGGAGTGCCAGAGGGGTCGCCTCCTCCTGCACTCCCGGGGTGGTATGATGGCAGCAAGGTAGGGAAGTACAATTTTATTTTTAATTTGTCTGTAGTTAGCTATAGTTTGCATAACATTGACATTATTATTATTGTTAACATAAATGTAATACTCAGTGTTGAATCACCGACGTCCTGAGTAGCGCCGGTTCAGTTGTAAAGGCTCTGTTTTCCACAAACAAGACGCTGGTTTGATTCCTCGCGGTAGCGGTGCTTTTGCAAACACTCCAGCATATTCTTTCTTTTCAATAAGAAGCATAACAAGAGCAAAATCCTTAGTGAGCGTTTTTCCTCAAGCTTTGACATTTTATTTGGCTGTAAATCCAATGCTGGGGTCCAATAATGGTACAGCTCAAAATGCAATTTCATAGATGGTGTCCTGGTGTCCTACCTCCTTCGGACAGCACATAGTGTCCCAATACTGTGTAGGCGCTTTTTCGGAGTCAAACCTTATCGTTATGCAATATCCCACTTCTTCTCATTCGCTGACACCATTTTTGAGGCGATGAGACTACATGTGACATGAGCATAAATTTTGCTAAATTCCAGATTTATTACCACTCAATAACTGCCAAAATCAGAAGGCCACCTAAAAAGAGACCTACTGCATATGAAAGAGCAAATCTTCCTCTATTGTAATGTGTGGAAACTATTCCATCTTACAAAATAACTATGGAGTTATTCACCTTAGAATAATAGCACTCTCCCGAACTTGCCAAAAATTGGATCATCTTTCAAAGGTTTTTTTCTCTGCTTATATGTTGAAGCTGACAAAACCTTAAATATTATTCTTAAAGAGGAGGTCAAGCTCTATATCACTGCAAAATTTCAGCTCTCTAGCTTACCTGGTTCGGGTGTTATTCCGTTGGTAAACTGATGGTAAACCGTTGGTAAAAATGGCAAATTTCCCATCTTTTTACCAACGATTTGACACCCTAATTTGACCCCAATAAATCAGGTTTTTCAGAAACAGAAGTGGTATACCAGAAAGCGCAAATCTTCCTGATATCAGAACGAGTTGAGCCTTTTTGCCAGGTTACATGCCAACCCTTTTTAAATTCGTGACAAACAACCACACATTTACATGTGTACGATTCTGACTCTGAGTCAAAGAAAGCCAATCATGTACTGATTTTACTGCTCAAAAATTATCGTGATGATTTGATTTTGTTCGAACACATGGGTATTTAACATCTGAGCCTCTCCCCCATCCATTTTCGCATTTTGCAAAAATTAGGCTTGGGCGGGGATCGAACCCCGGAACTTTTTGAGCACGAGCACAACTTCTCTGTCACTCCATCAGACACATGTTTGACAACTGGACTACCTACTGGACTTCCTACTCCTACTACCTCAACTACAGTTGAGGATAATTGATGAAATTTGAATGTCAAAGTTGAAAAATTGATCTTAAAAATTAATTTAATCCAAAAAAGTATTTTCTACATACTTTAAAAATTGCTAATATATAAAAATTTATAATTATATTGTTATATATTTATAATATATAATAACTGAAAAATTTTAAAAAATTGAAAATACTGGGGGGTCGCATTTTCCCAGTCTACGAGGGGGGTCGCCTCGGGGTCCATTTTTTACCAACGCCACGCTTGACCCTGTCTATGCATTGTACTGCAATCTTATATCGTATCTATAAATCAGCGTGGTACAGCCACGTACAAATGGGGAAAGGAACAGACAACAAGAGCCAGCATACAGAGCCTCTGTGTCTCTGCTCAAGAACGCCGCGCCGCGGTCCCGCCCCTTTTCTGTTGCCGCTTGGAGTTCGCTGTATACGCAGGTTTATCGTTTCACCTCTTGTGATGGAGCTACGCAAAACAAAAAAAAGCAGAAGACTTTCATTCACAGAGACTAGTATGCAGGATTTTATACATCATGAGGAGATCATTTTGTCTCCTTCTTTTGTATGTATAGTGGCTGTGAAAAGTATAATTTGTTTTTATTGTTTGAGTGGCACCTTCTGGTATGAGAAGTTTAAGTTTGAGAAGCCCGCTGTTCTAATGAGCTTTCTTGTGAAATTGTTTTGGCTTTCCAATCATATTAATCAGACATTATTATGCTCGAGCGGTTGAACAAAACTCTTTTGGGAATTTGTCACATGTTTTGATACAAGTGACCACTATAGATATATTTATATTATTATATTCTGTTATATAATATTTTATGTAAGTAAAAGACGAGTGGAGAGAAGGCCAAGCGAAGGTGACTTCGATCCAAATAAAAAATAGGTCCTTCTCGCCATACTGACAATTTCCTGGGAGCACCTAACCTTTTAGCCTATTTACCCGTATATGGAAAGGGAACGAAACGGGCAAATACACAGCAGGCCTTTAAAAATTCTGGCAGTTCTCACGAAATAAAAAATTTATATAACGTTAATAATCTAATTGATACATTTACACAATTCTGAACCTGGTTCACATAGCGCACATTATATAAAAATCGGAAATTTCTGTGGATGTTGCCTCAAAAAATATTGCCATACGTGCCTCCGTTTCATGTAGCTGTGGAACACCTGTTGGATAATCTTGTGCATTCTAATAACCGCTAGATTTCTTTGTGTTTTTCATGTTTTTCCGCTCGCCTCGGTCAGTCGCTCAGCTAACAATATGCATTGAGATGTGGTTTCCTCTCATGTCAACATTCTGCTCGCTGAAGTTAGCTTATGGATATTTCAGTTGTTCCACTGCCTTGCACAATGATGGATACCTTTGCTCAGAATTTCCAAGGAATATCCCATCAAACCTTCATCCAGCAGCGTTAGCTGCGTTGAAGCAACGCTTACTTATCTATCGGAACTGGTTTCTGTACAGAACTTCGCTGTTTACGTTGCTGTACCCAAAAAAGAGACGAACCTAAAAGTGCAACAGGTTGTCAATGGTACTCTAGAGTTCCAGCTTAGTCACCCCTGCCCCCCCCCCCCCCCCCCCC
>JARK01000390.1:36788-57183 GCA_000688135.1 Ancylostoma ceylanicum
AAAGTGCAACAGGTTGTCAATGGTCCTCTAGAGTTCCAGCTTAGTCCCCCCTGCCCCCCCCCCCTCCCACCCTACGCCCTGAAAGCAACTACATATCAACATCGAACCAAAGCTGGCTGTCACTAGGTTACAAGAACTCTTTCAGGATATGTGTGGATATGCTTCCTGCTCCATGCATGCCTGAACAAATCTCAAGAGACTCTTGACCTTGTCAGATATCGTTTTTGCTACCGCTCAATCATTTCTGTGTTCATAGTTCATCGCGATCAGCAGAACAATCCGCGAGCAAAATCCGTTCCAGAAGTAGTGTGACTCCATTGCTATTTTCTCTCTTCCGTGAAGTCGTCAAGTTTTCTCCAAAGGGATAGCGATCCAGCAAGCTTCAAGTAGTCATGGAAGAGTAGTCGAAGCGATTTTTAGACGTAGTCACAAACCTATTATGCTTGAAATGACGCCTAAGCCCTGTACATCTATAAATTACTATCATTTCGTCCGTGCATTTCGTCGGTTGATGCTTTATGGAGTTTACCTAGGGTAAGCTTGTCAACACCCCCATATTCGCCTGCAGTTGGCGAGAACGTCGACGCGCTTACCCTGGGTAATCTCGCTGATGCATTCAGGCACAGGCATCTCTCCCCGTTGTCTTCGCTCTTGTTTCGCGATGGTCGCTCCTGGCAAAGGAGTTCTACCACCGTACTTAAAGTAACTTCAACGTGGTCATGATTGGTAAATCATAACTGCTCGCGGTAGCCGCTACAATTTGCTTCACAGTCAGTTTCGTAAGATCGTCGCAATAAAGACCTGTGAACTTTACTTTTTTGCTTTTTCCTCAAATCCATCAGTTACTCAATAGTTTAGTTCTTACGACATTAGTGGCAGAATGTCACTAGGCTATTCATTTGATAGATTCTGCCTCACTGTAAGGTCATCTCGTCCGTCAGGCTTACCACCCTTAGCTTCCAATTGTCGTTACATTGTCACTCACCGTTTAATGTTAAGCGTACATATTTGCTGTTTCTTCCCGCTCTGGAAAATCGGTCAAAATCTCTTTATTCCCCACTTCAATTTCTTCGGAGGCAAATTTTGCTTCTTGTTTGCAATATTACTTGATTCTGCGTACAGGAAACGTGGGATCACAGTAACTAGCTTGCATTTAGGTCACGTTTATTAAGTGATTCCAAGCTCGTTGGCGTGAGAAGTATGAAAATGAACCACTATGGCTTGAATGCATCATTGAGATTATCCAGGATAAAGGTGTTGACTCCCGGGTTAAGGATGGATGGATTCGGAGGTACTAACATTTAGCCTGGGCAATCTCAAAGCTGCATGCGGCGATGACGATATTTATCTAATTTGTTTTTGCATTTTGTTGTATTTTGAATCAAAAATGTACCGTGACTGGAATTACACAGGCATGTTCCCTTCATTTTTTTCCGTTCCTCAGAAATCTGTGTTAGACTTTTTAGTGTTGACAACATGGGCAATGCTAACTTCCATTGCAGAAATTTATTCGAGATAGCACAGTATATTGCAAGGTGCTGTAATTCTAAACTACAAAGTTCTGTTGACGAAGTGCTCATGTTACGAAAATGCTTGCACAGAGAATTTCCTGTGTGCTCAATTTCTTATCCTAGGTCAATTTTCAAACCAGCTTTTCTAGACGACTCTTGAACAATTTTTCCTGAGATTTTGCGTTTTCGAAGTGTGGCACAGTTGATTTCTACATTTTTTCTAGGCAAGAATCTCTTTGTATTTCCAGCAGCAATTTGTACATTCCTGCGTAGAAAGAGTAGGCGTCTTACCTTTACCGTTGAACAATATTCTAGGATTCGAATCAGTTCACTTCGAGAAAAACCTCCACAAAAATAGAGTATGAAAATTTGTAGGGCTTAGACGCCATTTTCCCATTACTCTTTTCCTTCACCTAATTTTTATTAGGAGAACGCTATTTCTTACCATTGGGATGAGCTGCTCAAGTTTTTAATGATGTTGTCGAGCCTCATGCTTGCATTCTCTGCTGGAACTTCTTTGCATCTCACAGAAGGATGTCTGTCCGTCAACGCATTTTCTGCTAAGGATGTCAATCAACGTATTTACTTTTGAGACTGTGGCAAATTTGCAGAGTAACGTCTTGTCGTTGTTGTTGTTGTTGATGCATTCGCTGCAAAGTAGTTCCTTGTTACTTTGCCTTCACGTTGAAATTCAATAGTCACGGAATGCAAATGTTGCCAATGATAGCCCACGTGACCACCTCCTTTCCCCTCACTCGGCTGATCCTTGTTATACGTACATACACATGACCACTCCCCACATCTGCTTTGCAAAAATATTGTCTGCATAACTTTGCTTGAGCTGACAGTGTAGCATATAATGTGGTTGCCTATAATGAGTAAACACGTGCACCATACCAACAACAAACATATGAATATTTCAATAATTCCCCACTACGACGTTGTAATCTCAACCAACACAATAGCATGTGAGATAACAGCCTCGGAGTTACATTTCTAATGCTTTCCTGGCTATGATATTCTAGTTCCTCGTCATTTTGCGTTCATAGAAACGGTACGAATTTAGCTTCTTCCGGGCGCAGTTGTTTTTATTCATAAAAAATTTAATAATTTGAAAAACACTTAAGTATGTAGAAATACTGATGTATTTCATTGCTTACAAGGGAAGGATACTTGGTAGCCGTGGCCATTCGAGATGGGATGTGTACTACCATATGCAGTTTTTGACGCTGATCTCGAATCCGTAGCCCAAATTTCCTGCGGGCTTCTGTGTAGCGAGTTACACCTATTTCTTTTAGTTCAAATGTAATATTCCGTACTCTTGCATGGGCCAGGCTGAGCCTGATAGCTGCATTATCGTCCTAAAAATATTAAGAGCTTCTAGAGGAAACAAGGACCTTGCTAGTGTGCTGCAGATGCAGCCGCCTTACCTTAATTTAAGCTCGTATATGAGAGCAGTACTCAAAGTCAGTCACTGACTTGCTCATGGTCCTCGCATGCGGGCTTAAATTGGGGTAAAGCAGCTGTATGGTCAACTCACTAGAAAGAACTATGTTTCCTTCAAAACTATTCAACAGTTTGAAGACACCGAATAAGCTACAAGCATAGCCTGGGGTCCATACAAGAGTACGCCATATTACATGTCCGCGGGAAGAAATGGGTGTAACTCACTACACTGAAGCCCGCAGGAAATTTGGGGTACGGATTCGAGATCAGCGTCAAAAACTGCATATGCTAGTACACATCCCATCACGAATGGCCACGGCCACCAAGTATCCTTCCCTTGTTAGTAATGGAAGAAAGTTCCACAGAGGGGGCCCAGTGGGCTTTGAACGACTGGAGCTTGGGCTTAGGAAATAAATATGTGAATACGTTCATAATTCTCACAAAAAATCCACTCGAATTCACGATGCGAAGCCATCCAGGAGAGGTACAGCAGATTCATAAGGTAATTTTGAGACAACTAACGACCCTCACCTCATGCCTCTCCCTCTCTGCTGCGGCTTCCACCGAATATCCACGTAAATCTTCACTCAACCTACTAGTGTACTTCTTCTCTATTATTAAGTCGACGTGTGGGATTACTGGAACAGCTATGAATGCAAGAAGGTTGCTGAGGAAACGGATAGACTATTCGTAACGGATAATGAACCTATTCAATCGTATGTCTCCATACCATATTTCAAGCACAATCTTGATTCTTCGCCTCTAGTCTTTCGTCTCCTTTAGCGTCAGTTCCTGTCCCTCGGCAATCCCCGTTTCCTTTTGTAGGAATGCACTAGCTTTGCTGGGTACCATCAAATGAGTTCCTATAAATGAATCTAATTTCCATTTATAATCGCTCGTTTTAAACAGGGAATAAGTTCATGCTTTTTTTCCAAAAGAAAAATGAACTTTTCAGGTACATATCATGATGCTTTTCTTGTGAAATTAGATTTTTGAAAAGCATATAACTAATTATTACCCATTGGTAGAACCACCAAAAGCACATGTTGTTACAGGTTTCTTACTGTAAGCCTATACGAAGTTGAAATTTCCTTTTTAAAATCCGTGTCAAGCGTGAAATTCGTTTGATTATCGCAGAAATAGAAAGTGGTGTTCAGCGTTCAAGGCAGCCCTAACCAGCCTAAAAAGGTACATTTGCAGGCTTGCATTACTTATGTCACTTCTCTAAGGAGCCATCTATCATTGACTTCATGTCTAGAAATCCTCCATATGCAAAAACTCCATCACTTTCTTGGTGGGGTTCTTGAGGCGGGAAGACTTCTGCAAACCGCTCTTTCTCGCCTTCATCTTGATACATCTGTTCTGAGCTATACCAGATTCTTATATGGGAGAGGTGATTCCCCAAGATACATTTTCTGCTCTACACTTCACGCAAAAAAGTTGACGCAATTATCTCCATTCAAAAATTTGCAGCTATGTATTAGTAAGTAATGGGATACCTACGCCTTGAATGGTCAATATTCCAGATTATCCTCGCTTCCAAGCGAATCAATATTCGATTTGTTCAAATTTCGAATTAAATTGTATTGATTGGGTCGAGTATCCATCATGTGCATCCAACGAAGGCTTAGTTGCGTCATAGTTCCCCATTGCATGTCGCTTTCATCAGCCAGGATTTCACATTGCCCTTTTACCCGAATACGGATCATTCCTTCACTCCCACGCTCAGCAACATTCGAACGCTCGGAAACCTTTTTGCCGTTTGCCTGCTCTTTAATGCAATGCAATTTTGACATAAAAAGCCCATCATGCCAGAGGCGCCAGCTGAATGTCATTCATCCAAGTTCGAGATAGAAAAAGTGATAAATGAGTTCCACGAATTGTGGGCACGTGGGGGTAAGTGCAACATCAATGCATACTCTAGGGATTTTTTTTTGCAGAGGACGATAGCGTTGTACGCGAGTTTCATCGTCGAGAATTTCGCAAAGAAAAATGATGAAACGCAGAGTCAGTTTCATATTTTCCAGAAAAAAAAACAGTATGAACTGCTCTTGGTGAGAAAGTTTGTCGTCTAGTCGAAATCCCGTTGTCGTAAGTAGCGTCAGATTGATTTCAAACTAAGATAGCCGTATATTTTGTATGACAAGGCCTCTCATCTGGGAAAAACTACATAAAAATCAGTGTCAGTGCATGGAATAGGTGTGTTAAGGCATTATGCCTTCTTCCCCGAAATTTCCAGTTTCAGCCTTTTCCGTAGTTTTTTTTCCGGTAGTCGGAACTTTAGCAAAGCACAAGAATATCGAAATTTTGGTATCCCTTCCATACTAGGGCGTAGACGCATCATTGGGGTTACCCAGGGCAAAAGTGTTTGGACTCATGTAGAGGATGGGTAAAATTGGGGTTCAATACGTTTATCCTGAGGCGCAAGCGTCAGTGGAACTACCCAGGGTAGATGTGTAAACACCCCAAGCTTACCCATCTTTAACAGAGCGTCAACAAGTGTACCCAGAGTGATCTCAGTGATGCTGCTCGCGATACAGACACTTCATTTCGGATTTCATCGTTGGACACCACAACACATCTCAATCTTACGAGGCGCGCCGTTTACCTCAAACTTGGATAATTAAACCCAATACACAGTACAATAATACGAATAATACAATACAAGACAAAACAGTACACTACAAGCGAAAATGGGTTACGAAATAAGGCAAAATAAGATAAGTGATTTTATAGCTAAGTGAGAACAAGAAAGATATTCAATAGGATTCTATGGGACTGAGATTCTAAGGCACAAAGAATAGAAGGCGCCTAATCTTAAGGCACTCAATAATTAAAGATCAGAAGAGGCGCTTCAGAGGTTCAAAGCACAATGATGGACAAGTGGAAGTCGTCCAGAAGGACCAGCCGGCTTCTATTTATGCGACGATGGCCAGGTGCGCGCACCTCTTTTCAGCGATTACCTGACACTGAGCTTATCGAATCGCATGAGAACCGTGATAAATGCGGCCCCTCAAACGGTGTTTTCTATTATTTCAATGCGGCCTTGATCTAGGATGTTCGACGAACTGTTTGTTGTTCGATGAAGTCAGAAAAGAGTATTTGTTCACATGCCTAATCATATGTTACATATGTTTATCCTACTTGGCGTTTCTTCTGCCTCACCAGTTGTCTTTCACCCATTTTTCTAACGCTTTAGATGTTCCCCTTGTGTTAATCAGTCATCGGGGAAATGCAGAGTGTAAAGCTTTCAGTTGCTGCTGAACGAAACTCACACAAATATTCATTGACAGCTCTATTGCTTATCTTGCTAGCTGTTGGAACGTTCTCACAGCTTCGTTTTTTCCCAAGCTGGCTGAGAGAGCGCGCGCCTCACATGCCTTCAGCTCGAGGAATCAGTCAGTTCAATCTTTATGTCGCAAAATATCTCGATCATTGTACTCGCTTTCTATAACCCTTTCTATTCCATTTGCTAGCTTCATTCTCTGAAGATTGCGACATTTCAATATTTCATTCACATTTCCACATCAACTGTCTGCGCCTGAATTCATTGCGAATTAAATAAAGGGCAATTTACTCGAAGCTCAAGCAGAAACTACCAGATTCCTTCGAAGTTTTTCTGAAGCCTACATTGCAGTTGTTTTGAAGGTGCAGAATTCACATGAATTCCAGTCGGCATTCGCAGGTATGTAATCCATTCTCGTAGAATTACCAGGAAATGTATCTATGTGTGCAGATGAATAAGGCGTGACTCAAAATCACCGGGGCCTCGGGTAACCTATGGGAATTTCTAGCTGAAACAAGAAATCTCCTACAAAATAAAAAAAAACATGGATTCCTTGGGAAGTCATAGTGGTACGACCAACAAAGGTTATATATTGTTAGGACTCCTGTAACCGTACAAATAGGGAGTACAAGAGTCTGGAAAACTCCAATATTGGTGGTGGGGGGGGGTGGTGGGGGCTCGGGAGTAACCTACCCAGCTTTGGAAGTAGCCCCTTTACACAGACCGCTTTATATGAAAGGCTTGACGCGAACTTCTGCATGCTTCTAAGAAACTCAAAACGCTTCCGTACTTCTGTATTTCTTGAAAAGTTCAATTTTTCAGCTGGGCAGTAGTAAACTGCATAGTACCCATGCATCTGACCAACCCACTGGAAATATTAGGTTGTCCCAAAAATAATGATCGCAACCAAGAAAATTTGAAACTTCATAACCCCACCAGTTTAGGAGCTAGGTAGGCAATTCCTGAACGATCAGAAAGCACAAGGCGCGCGCCATTACATTCCAGAACCACCATGTCATACCTTCGTTTCCGTGATTTTTTTACTGTTATGCACCTTGCGAAGCTCAGCTTCAAAGCGGTCATTATTTATGGGACAACCTAATAAATAATGCGACTTCCGCCTTTCCTTTAGCTCGAATGAAAAATATATTCCCTTACACTGCTCAGCCTTCTGCTTACCTATGATATCAAAGTATTTGCTCCGTATTGGTGCTGGAATCAATCTTGGTCTACAGGGTGGTCCAAAAATATGGAGACAAGGTTGCGATGCGGGTTCCTCGAGTTATCTCGTGTCTTGGCACTTTGTATCCAATCTTTTGCTGTTCATCTGATTAATCATACACGTTCCTACAGAATATCCCTGCCGCTATGAAATTTGGCGAGAACTAGGCCGTCAGTCAAGATTTCTTTCCATCACCCAACTACAACTTTGTGTACTCTAGGCGCGCATGTAATGTCAAGGTGTAAGATTGTGCAAGAGGGTCATTTACCAGTGCATCAAAGAATACAAGGCTTGGGTAACAGAAAAACATCAAAGCGATTGTGAAAGACCAGCTACCTTGGTTATGAGATCCGGGATTTGGTGCGAATTCGCCGATATCCTACACGGTTTGAACGTGCTTATCCAATCGGATCCCCATGAGTAATCGTATAATGGGAATAATTCTCCTTAGAACTTCAAGATTGGATGCTTGCAGGCCTGATATGTTCTATTCCGCTATCTAAGCACTGAAAAAAGAACCGGAAACAGCCCTAACATGCATTTCACCCTGTTTTTGCATAGGAATTCACGTCCGTTTCCTTATAGTTACTGTTTTTAGCATTCATTCGCGTACATCTCTCGTTATGGTATTCATCTAAGCACAAAAACTGATTTTATTCCCAGTAAACCCTTTCATCGTCGGAGCAATGGCGTCAGGAAACGTGGGGTTATCCGCGAGGAAGGCCCCTCCGCGTCACAGCAAGTGACAAGTTCGAATTCATCGCGTCTTTTCTCGCCGGTATCAGGAGAGTTAGTGAGATGTGATAGTATATTCTGTTCAGTACTGAATGAAAAATACCATATTGGGAACAGAGCTGCCAACTTGCTCTCTAACGTTAGATATAAATCTTTTGGAGTGTCTCCATATTTTTGGACCACCCTGTAGTGTATCCGCATCAAGGCCGCAGCTCTTGAGCTTTCGTTGAAAAAAAAAACCACATATATATTGCATAGTATTCTTTCTATAATATTAGTTAAATTGATTGGGAGCAAAAACTGAACAAACAACTTTATATCAAACAATCAGAAAGCAGTCGCAGAGGAGAATTAATAATTTCATTGAAAATTTTGAAAATTCGTATGCTCAGAAAGTGCTCATCGCGATGGAACGTTTTCAAAAGGGTTGCTCTCTTCCAGAATAGGATGGGCGCTTCAAACGAAACATTAACATGTCATGAAAAAATGCATTTCCTAAGCAGTAACAGTTCTTGAACAAAAAAAAATACAAATAATGGCGATCTCGAGATATTGGAGCGAAATTGTCTTGAATTTTCCGTCATTCCTCATCCATACAGGTCTCTCTCAATGTACTTTGAACCACTGGTAATTAGTCATCGAATTCAATCACAGTTTTTCTTGCAATTGCGAGTAACATGTACTCCATCCAAATGGATAGATTTGGAGTTCTCATTTTCCTTTGCTTGAAACGAAAATTGCATCTCTTTGCCACTTCCTTGTTCTTTAATTGGGTATTCTTTCTCAGATTTCTCAGCATTTCATTGGTATACCGCCTCCAGGGTATTGCCAAGGATGACGCAAATGGAGACTAATTGAAGGATTGATCCGTATTCGGGTAAAAGGGCAATGTGAAATCCTGGCTGATGAAAGCGACATGCAATGGGAAACTATGATGCAACTAAGCCTTCGTTATATGCACATGGTGGTCATTCGACTCATTCGAGACAACTCGAATCGAATTTCGAACGAATCGAATTTTGATTCGCTCGAAAGCGTGAATTGTTCTAAATGTATACTACTCAGGGTGTAGATATTTTATTATTTATTACTATTTATTCTCAACTTGTAAATGCTTTGGAACCTTCCCTTTAGACAACTTCTTTTCAAATCTGTCTAACAATGATTACTTACATTGGGTTCGTGAGATGAATAAATAAGTGAATAAATAAATAAATAAATAAATAAATAAATAAATAAATAAATAAATAAATAAATAAATAAATAGATAAATGGCGTTGTACGTTAACAAATGTGGTAAAAGACACTGAAGTGGGTTCGCACGCGCTGGACGCGTCGCGCCACTCTGCCAGTCTGCGCATCCGCACAATTCACCGCTCTCACCCTTGCTTGATGATGTGGTGTATAGCAGCGTGCGGTAAACCAGGACCCCTGCCTTAGATACTCGACTGACTTCCAGCTAAATTCACCTTTTTTTTCGCTTGACTGCACAGCACGCCTAATTGATTCGCTGTCCAGTCTGCTTCCTGGAAATTTTTGCAACTTTTTCCCAAGAATGTCCGTCGCGCGGCGCCACTATCATGCTTGACGTCTCGCAGACCCTACTAATCACCAAGTTCACAGGCACTGAGAGGCTAACATGTTGTTTAGCAGACGGCGAATACCTGCAAGGGCATAACATGATATAGCAGAGTGCAAGTAAATCTTTCCATAAAAAATGACGATATCAGTGTCGCTATAGGACTTTAGTCAATTTCCATGTTCTTTCCTCCTGGCTACTGTTCCCACGAGCTTCTTGATGTTTTTGCCATCAATGCAATTGTTTGTTGCTCTTGATACATGGAGCAGAAGTGTAAGTACTTACATATATTATGGCTATGGTAAAAGTGTGAATAGCCAACATCCTGGGCCCGGATGCATAATTGAGATTACTCATGGTAAACATGTTGGCATACCTAAATTATCCCTTTGCCTGGCACACATCAACATATTTACCTATATGTGAGGTCTATGTCCAGCTGCTACCCATGCGTAGTCATACCCATAGGTATGGCATTGTCCAATCTTTCAGAGATCCACGGGGGGGGGGGTGTTCCGCTAATTAAATAATTTAGCTGAATTTGTGAAGGCTCCATCATCATCCGGTCTTGCCTCTTGGAACTCTCCCAAGCTCACAATCATGGATTTGTTAGATATTGTGTTTAGTATTTATTATATTAAAGGCAGCACCCACGGAAATTTTCGACTTTATGATCTTTGCATATATCGAAGGTACCGAGGGTGCTGAACACTTTCTTGAATACGCTACTATCCATTAACATTAAAAAAATACTACTTTTATGAGTTCATAATCAGGGTTCGTCTAACAAGGTGGTCGAGTTGCGCGAACCGTGGGATGAGGACCGATAGCAAAAGATCGATAAGGCTGTCTTTTTTACCGGGCGGATTTTGCCAAAATCAATTATTATTTGTGAATTGCAGCTCCTCCGCATCGTTGCAAAAAAATGACCATTGGGAAATTCACACCGATTAACAAAGGGATCTCTCAAGAACCAAAACATCATAAAGTTCCCTAACCGAAAAGGAATGAGAGAAGACTGGAATTTCGTTGAAAACTACCATTAATAGCAGTCAAACAACCGTGAAATGTTAATGCAGAAGGATCGCAGGTACTATGAGCATAAAAAAACGAGAAATGAGGGAAGTTGGATTAGTTCTCGGAGCAAAGCGAGAGAATTCATTAGAGAAGGGCGATGATTCGGCAAATAGATCAGCTGGAAATCGATCTTTCCCTCGCCCCAAGAAAATTTCGCTGCCCTAATGCAACCGAATGCAACCCAGGAAACACGTACAGTGGGCGTCAATGGCGGTGACCCGTCTGCGGCCTCGAACAGAACGCGGCGCGACCGCGCCGCTCGAGCGAGAATCCTTCCTGAGACATCAAATTATGGGGGTTTTTTTGATAGTCAGTTAGTTTTTTTTTATTAGTTATAATCAAATATGATGAAAAACTACCAAGAAAAGCCAGATGAGCTACTGCGGCGACGGTTCTGGCGTGAGCGGTGCGGTCGCGCCGCGTGCTTTTCGAGGCCGCAGACGAGTCACCGCCATCGACACTCACTGAACAATCAGCTGAGAAACAGGTCCGTCTAAACCTAGGCGATGGTATTGTAAATACGTACAGGGACACTGGCAGTGCTGCTTGTACGGCGAAAGTACTCCTCAAGTTCAGGGTTTTTCAAAACTGTCAAAATCTTCGGAACGAAATTTTCCGTGGGTGCTGCCTTTAACACAGACAGGTCCGTGTATGACTAAAACAACGTAAAACAAACACAACATAGCATTGAAATCCAACCATCATAACGCAATTCAAACATAAATTGCGAGCCGTGAGGTGAAGACATTGAGACTAAGAGGTGAGAGAAGGGACTGTGAGTGACATGAAGATTATTAGAAATACAGTAGTGATTCTCCTCAGGACTTCATGTATTCCTCCAAACATTTATCAGATGTTAGTAGTTTACTCGGAATGATTGACTTCTTGATAAGTACCTCGAAATCAGGTCCCGCTCTATTGACTTAAAAGCGTTTCCTAATATTGTGATCTTGATGTTATTATTATATTATGCCGACTAGGTGTGCTAGCTGGAATGATTTAAATTTTTGCCCGACGTTTCGACTCAATCGTCGTCTTCGGGAATCTGAAAGTGGTTCACAGCTCTTGTCTGTGTTCTGAACCGTCAAAAGCTTCTTCCAGCTCTGCCAGTTCTCAACTTTGTCCCAAGCTTGCTACCTCGCAAGCATCCTTGACCAGAGATAAACCCACTCTGAATCCACCGTCTTGCTGAAGAGTCCGCATTAGTCGTGACTATCGTTACGGACAAGTGAGCAATGCCACATTATCCGCGAGTGATGTTATCTACAGTCTATAGCTCGCATAACTATACACATGTTTCTCATTATACATAGTTCCCTTGCAATAAGAGATCGCTTTTGCTTGCAGAGAAAGCGCGAAATTGCGTGCCAGTCCGCCCTTAATATCCCCTATGCCTAGCAATTCCATATTTTGCCTTTTCTGCAGTTTCCAACATTGCCATGGATGCGAGCACCATTTCGGACGGGCCATATTTGGCACTTGCGTCGGTTTTACAGCTTGCCAACTCAATTACACGATCCCTTGGGGACTCGCAGTTGTCGGCTGTGTCAGCTTTGCCGCATCACTCAGCCACTGCTTTATTCGATGAATATCGTGGGTTCGAAGTCTATGACAACGGAGAAATTTGACGTTTTCGCCGTAGTTTCTCGAAGAGAATTTTGCTGGAAAGATCCTGACGATAGGTGCTGGATGCTCAAAAGAAGAGGGCGTTTGTATTTTAGGCATGCGCTGCTCATAAAAAAGCTTCTAGAATTTTCGGAGAGTGCAAGCGAAATGCACAGGGGTGAATGGAATTAGCGTTTTTCTGGAGGCTCCTGAGCCAAATCCATTTTCTCGCTCCCCCCTCTAGGCAAAATGCCAAGTTCGCTGAACCACGTGGCTCCATGCTCTGCCCCAAGGGCAAATGCACTCTGAAACCACGGAGACCTCGGCTGGATTCCTGCAGCGCCAGCATCTCATCCATCAGAGCAGGTCCTTGACAGCTATGTACTGTTGCATAAACACCGTCTGGATGTAACGACGATGACTCGTGGATTGTTGATTCCTGAGCTCACAGTGACTAGAGAAAGCTGTTTTTCAGTGGTGAGGCAACTAAGATGATTATTATCTAGAACTAAATTGACAATTAACCGTCAGCTGCCAATCATCATCAACTCTCTTTCTCATATGTTGATTTTCTGCTCCACAGCATATCGCACAGATTTTTCATTCATTCATTCATTCATTCATTCATTCATTCATTCATTCATTCATTCATTCATTCATTCATTCATTCATTTCATTTATTTATTCATTCATTCATTCATTCACTCATTCATTCATTCATTCATTCCAATTCATTCATTCATTCATTCATTCGTTCATTCATTCATAGCATTCATTCATTCATTCATTCATTCATTCGTTCATTCATTCATTCATTCATTCATTCATTCATTCACCCATTCACCCATTCATTCATTCATTCATTCATTCATTCATTCATTCACCCATTCATTCATTCATTCGCCCATTCATTCATTCATTCATTCATTCATTCGATCATTCATTCGTTCATTTATTCATTCATTCGTACATATTGCCCGATTTCGCCCCTGTTCGAGTTATTATTGGCCTTTGAAACTTTAGTGCTCGGCGATGTTTTCGCACCAAAAATGTGACGCTCTTCATGGATTTACTTTTAGAATCAAAGATGTCGAGGATATAAGAATGCAAATTTATTCGGGGAACAAGGAGACAATTTGCCCTACACTGCCTTTTTCGTAAACAGGGAAGTACCCCGGTCAGGACCCCAAAAGTCCACCGACTATTATGCTTGTTCCGGTAAATTTTTGTTGCGTTTTATTTCCTTCTGGGCTGGGATTCATGAAACGCTAACCATACAAACCAACGATGGCTAGCGTGATTGGGTAGGCCATAGACTACGTAACATTGAGAGACTCAGGACGCAAAGGTTGGTCTGCTAACCTGGTTTTGCTTGGGTTTGCGTTCATGAATCCTAGTTCCGGAATTTCCTTCTTGAGCATTATCTTGACATTTACATGTGAGACCACGAGATTTTGTCGAGATTTAAAGGATTTACTGCTCTACCTTTCCGGGGCAGCATGACTCATTAAGATTACCCAAGGCATACACTCCCCACATACACTCACAATTCAGTCATCTATAAAGGTCCGGAAAGTTATCCGAGCTGGAAATTTCCAAACACTTTTTTTTTCGAAAACTAACGAGCGCAAATAATTATGACTTATACCTAACCGTTACTATTATAGTTAGCAGCTGCGCTGTTCGCCAGAATTGGAAATTTCAGGCATCTCTCCGAAAAAAAATGTGAACGGAACCTTAAGGGGTTTTTTCACTAGTGCTTTGATTGTCTTACATACAGTCTTACTCGATTACTCATCTGATACAGGGCTACCCCTTCATTTTTGCTGCCAAAGCATCTTTTAGTTTCTTTGTTTTATTAGGGGGAGTCATAGGTTTTAGGAATTTTTCCTTTCGATTTTCTTGGAACTCCAGAGCGCAAATATTTAGTGAAGTTAGAAAGTGCGTTAATAAGTGAAGTTCGCCCTACAACATGACGGCTTGTTTTTGCACTGCACCCGCAAGCAATGGTTTTTTGACTCATAGCAGGCGGTAAAACTCCGTTTCTCACCACTTTCGGTCTTTGTGGTTTTTCTCTTGAATTAGGGCTTGAAACCGAATGTCACGTAATCCTACTCAGGGATACTTTGCCTACATATAGGTTGCGTAACAGCTCCTGGCTCTCAATATGCTCGGTTTTTTTTGCAGACTCCATCATAGAGTGGGGGAGGCAAGCGGCAACCTGCAAAAGAATTTGGCTGCGTTTTGGCACGCTACGTTGGGGGTAAAACTTCTTCTTCCTCCTGCGTATCGCATGAGCGATGCTCCTTCAGAATAGCAGACAATCGGAAATCTCCAGCGTTGTTGAGAGACAAACGAGAGATTGCTGAAAATGAACTGAAAAGCGAACGACCGTCATTTTTTGTATTGTAAAACCGAGCACAGTACAATTGGGGCAACCACAGCCTAGGTATTCGTTGCCATGCCGTCTAGGATCACAGTGGTTCATTCCTCAGAAAAATCGCGAGCTGCTCTCTTTTGAGGAATGCAATTGAAAAATTCCTAAAACTTATGACTCACCCTATAGTTTTTTTCTAAATTCCTAGCTCTATTGATGAGCCGACCCACTGCATATGTCCCCTCCCTTCTTCTGGTCCCACTTCTTATAGTCCAAGTCTCTTGGCTATTCGTGTGCGCCCTCCATTCTTCCGGAAAGCCACCCTTTGTTTTGTAGGCTCCGCCCACTCTCGAGACACTTCCTGATGCGGAACGGCGCTAAGAATTCACTGGAACACTTCAATTGGAACAGCTTCCTGGACATTTTTTGCTGCTTTATTGGCGTTTCCAACACGTCTACGAGAAGTTATAGGGCAATCATTTAATTAACGCTTCGGCGCTGAGCACCTCATAAAAACGCGTCGACCGAGCTTGTCCGCCGCATATTCAGGTTGAGTCGCCTTTGCATAATCCGATTTGTGCGCTTTCGAAGTGTCTCAGTCTCCTCGCGAAGCTCTTCATTGCTTACTTATGTGCGTCAGGAATCGTTTTTAGTCACATCTGGCTTCTGGATTTTTCTTTTGAGATCCTTTGACTCCTTGATTCTTGATCCTTCGGCTTGTTGATTCCTGACTTCTTTGTTCAGTGAAAAAAGACGCACAATATGGTTGAAGGAGGAGATCTGCTACCTTGCGAAAGCTAGGATGAATTTTTTTCAAATTTTTCGTTGTAGATGCCATAGTTAGGAGTCCATTATTACACCTATCTCATCTGAAATTATGTACTTCTGCTCCTCTCAACGGCAGTATTTTGAGGATTACTCCATGAATTAGATATAAAATCTGTATCATCTTGTTTTGATTGTTTTTTTTCTATTATTTCTCTTCAATTATTCACTGTGCAGTGTTTGGATCGAAAATTTGTCTGTCAGTCACATTACTATCATAAATTCAGTTATTAGGGTCCCCACAGAAGCGTAAACCCCAGTTTTTTTTTCCATTTTCTGCCCACGCCATTGGCGACTGCCACCTGATCACCCTCCAATTTTGGAAAAAGGGAAGTTTTTTAAACCTCACTGCAGTGCAGGATTTTTCAAAAAAAATTGTGAAAAAAACCGAAACTGGGAGTGAGGGTTGAAAAAATCCAGGCGATGAGAAATTTGATGGCGCAAACACTGCGAAAATAAATTGGCATCGTCCATGGATAGAACGATTCAGTAGTTTGGACCCACTCACACGCGCACAATCATCGGCATCACGCTCACACACGTACCGTCATTGGCATCTTGATAATCTAATTGTCCACATACCTCATCGATATCACCGTTCTGCCTCTCGATCGATCCTGATGTGGCGCGTCGCGTGCGCTTGAGCCTGGATCACCGAAATTTCCGGTGCACATTTACAGTATCTTTTCATAAGACTGGACATGATTGCATCATTGCCATCACCCATAGCTTGTGGAGTTGGATAGCCTGTGTTATTTTTTGTGTTTGTGGGTGAATGCCAGAATTTAGAAACTTACCTGATAAAAAATCTGTTCGAGAGATGAACTTACCCTGATCCCAGTGAAAAAAACGAAAAAAAGCTTCCATGGGCGCCTAGGGATAAGGCGACAAAAAATCCATTTTACTTTCTTCCGCAGGTTTTTTTGCTCTTGTCCTTGTGAATTCCTGGGTAAAGTACACCTGTTCTTGCTAGAAAAAGCCTATTTCTTATAGAGATGGGGATAGGCGACAGAGCCTCTGGAGACGCTCGAGTTTCACTTTCCTTTTTTCAGATCTTTTTTTTCCATTTTCAACTCGAGGAAAAAACCCTCTCTAGGAGAGTGACAACCTTTGGTTGGCTAAATTTAGTGCAAAGGAATGGGTTGAGCGTGAGAAAAATTTAAAGTTTCGTTAATTCGTTAATTCGCTACGTTAAGGTTAATTCGTTACGTTAGTAATGCACATCCCTGGTATGGATCAAGTTAAAGTTGAGTAAGCGCACTTTTTAATCATACTATCTCGAATATTCCTTAGAAACGCTTATGTTCTATTTTTTCTTTTCATATCTTTTCTCCTGGATTTCATTTCTTTTTCCAAAAAAAAAAAACAACGAATTATCCCACGCCTAGAATTTGATAAAGAGCTCCTTGGCGTTAAAATGAGATTTTTTTTCAGAAATACGTGCCATGCAAAAAAAGTTTGACTATAACTCGAAGGTACATACAATGGGCGTCAATGGCGGTGATCCGTCTGTGGCCTCGAAAATAACGTGGCGCGACCGCACCGCTCAAGCGAGAATCCTCTCCGGGACATCAAATTATGGAGTTTTCTTGATAGTCAGTTAGTTTTCTTATTAGTTATCACCAAATATGATGGAAAACTATCAAGAAAACCCAGATACGCCACTGTGGCGACGATTCTAGCTTGAGCGGTGCGGTCGCGCCGCGTGCTTTTCGACGCCACAGACGGGTCACCGCCATTGACATCCACTGCATGGTAACAGGCTCTAAACTGTTTGAAATTCAACGATAGTTGAGTATTTGCTTCTATTGATGGTTTCTCTTCTTTGCCTCAGAGAATGTCACACACTTTTCCGCACTCTGATTTCTCTGACGTCTCTTCACCTATCTTTCTGCGTTAAATGGACCACAACAAAGGGCATTACGCATCTCCTCAAAAATTGCCTTCTCAAAATTTCCTGATAATCGCCACCCTCATTCGCCAGTGCTCCCGATGCAGATGGGCGGCTTGTCTTCCACATGTTGTGGTGTTGTTTTGGCCCGAACGTGACGCAAATCCTTAGTTCTCGTAATTTCGTTACGAGAGAAAATTTGATTACTAACGAGATTGTAGTGTTCCTGTCATGGCTGAGACCTCATTATCGTACGAGTATGCCGTCACTAGTTCAGTCTCCTTAGCACTTGAGCGCACTGCTCATAGGACTAATTTTTCATGAGCATTCTGATCATTATTACGAGATGGGGCTGAGGTTCTTTGAAAAATTTCGCTCGTTTTATTGGCAAAGCTAGTGAGGAACGTTGCAATTCTGATTAACAACCCAATAAATATTGGAAGCAGGGTTATCTAGTGGGAATTTTCTCAAAACTATGAGCGAAGAGAGAAGTGATGTACACGAAGTTCCTGTATATGCTCGTACTACTCCTCAGTCTGAATGTGGTGTTTCCAATAGTGTTTCTTGATGATTTTCTCAAATCCTCCCTATTTTTCCTTATCTCTTTCGTGGCATATTCTGAGATTGAAGCTATGCACTTGGTTCTCAACGATTTCGAATAAATCTCTGCGTCATATACATATATTTATAACCTAAATCCCTCATTGACGTCTACTGGATTTGATTCCGATGCTACATATAGAAGACTAGTACTGTGGCTATTTAGGCTGGCTAGTGAAGGTCTAGAACGGAAAATTGTCGTCACAATACTTTTTTATTGTCCTTTCCAGGTGATTTACCGTCTACCCTATCTTTAGAAAATTTATTCCAACTGGACAGAAATTACTGACACGACGTCAGTTCAATTCCTTCCGCATAGGAAATTAGTGATACGTCAATCTAGCTGATTTATTGACGTATTTTCGGCTTGTTTACTATGTGGCTGCCATTATCCATCGCATTTTCTGGATTTGCAGAAAATCTGTTTAAAATCTGTTTACGTACGCTGCAGATAGAGAAATCAGTGTAGGCAAACGAGTAAACAAATAAACAACTCAAAAGCTCTAAGCCTCTTAATTTCAAATGTCTATAGATTTGCGTTATGATCAAAGGTGGTGGAAAATGGCACAGAGATCTTGGCTGATCTTCAAAGAAAAACTGATTGCTTTTTAGCAGTGGCGGGCGCAGAAAGTGGGCGGAAGGGGGGTGGCGTGGGAAAAAATTGGGGTAACCGCCGTTTTGGGGACTAGGACATGAAATAAAATCAGTAGGAATATTAATTATAACAATAGATAGTTAACAAAAATTATTTAAGAACAATAACAAGAATAAACAATTGGAAATACACCTTTCATTTTTTTTTCGTAAAGTGATCTCGAAAATTCGGCGACCATTCTCGGGGAAGGGGGGGGGGGGCTCCCCACTCCGCCCACCATGAGTCCGCCACTGTTCTTTAGGTACAGTATAACCCAACTCATTTTCTCATTTTCTCAAGAGTATGTGTTCCAGATGAACTGTAGGGTTGTGGCCCGTTATATCTGTAGAGGCGAGGCCGACCTCTGCGATTGGCTGATGGCGTGAATTGACCAATCGCGGAACTGGCCACGCCTCCTTCACGCTCCACCCCCGAACTGTGAGGAGGAAGAAGCAGAAACATACACGATCTCGTTCTTCAGGGCTGAGAAATATTATTTTTATGCAGCAAGTGATCCTATTTGCTTTTTTTTCTTTTTTTTCATTTTATTACTACCTTCACATGAGTCTGGGCTCGTTTCATCCCTATAAATGATGCATTTACGAGGAAATCCTTCACCACTTAAGTAATTAGCCTTTCATCAGTACTCTTGGTAAATGAGCTCACTCACGGAGAACAGACGGACATAACAACTAGTGCTTTCGACGAACTCTTGCAAACAAACTCCTTAAAGCTACTGCAGTGAGGGCATTTCCAGCTCATTTGGCCCCATTTTTCGCTGCGGCCATGCCCTCGTGTTAACCTCATTAAGTCGACGAAATCCTGTGTTAATGAGTTTTTGGACCAAAAATAACTATGCATATAGGATTGCGCCCTCGACATCGTCTCCCGGCTAGACAGAGATGTGAGAAATTGCAGCTACTTCAAATGAGAAGTGCTCTCGCATTCGGTGTCGCTGTGTAATTTGATGATATTTACTGGAAGTGGCTATTACTTTCCTTGCACAGCGTCACGTTTTCCTTCACATTTTCATTTTCTGGATAGCACATAATTTCTAACGATATCCCACAAAAACGAGGACTGGGTATAAGTGCGGATGAACCCTTTTCGAATTTCATCCACCCACGGCCCACTCACTTCATTAGTGGCAAACGCCGACGTCTTCCAGAAAAATCGTCATCTAATTATTGTGGAATAGAGAAATACCCACAATGGATGTATGGGTTCAGCTGCACCAGGGCCAATCTCGCGTGAGGACAGATAGTCTCGGTAATCTCTTCTTGAGGGTTCATTGCTCCCAGTAGCTTGAGGTACCCAGGGAAATTTCCGTTCTTGGGCTAAGATTTAATTATCAAATCGTAATGCCAACAAAATTTTTCTGCTTTTTGAAGATTTCTTGAGACACCAGCGAAAAAATCACTGTTTATTTCTGGAGGTTTTATGCTTTGAATGAACTCAAACATAAACTACATGTGTTGTAACCACTCTGGTCATCTTGTACTTTTAATCCAACGACATGCCAGCTTACATCATTTCTAAATAAACCCCAATGAGCTAACTTTTTCTTTGGCCTCCTCTGCTGTAATCTACAAGCATGACAATGCACG
>JARK01000391.1:5606-20340 GCA_000688135.1 Ancylostoma ceylanicum
TGTGTGTGTGTGTGTGTGTGTGTGTGTGTGTGTGTGTGTGTGTGTGTGTGTGTGTGTGTGTGTGTGTGTGTGTGTGTGTGTGTTGGCCGTACGCCACGCTTGCTTTGCTCACTGACAAGTCCTTACGTGTCCGATCGATAAGGTCAACGGCTTCACACTCATTTTGGTTGAGCAAACTGTTATAAGCTCTCTACGGGCAAGTCATATTCTATGCATATCTCTAGAAACAACTTGTTGAGCACACCCACACTCTGTTAATAGCTGAAACACGAAAACAAGGTGAGACTCTGCCTTTAAAATGTTCCAGCACTTTGACGATTGTCAATTTTAGCTTGATAGAAGAGCCGAAATTCACTTCACCTGGCATCTCAACATGTTTTGTTCGGGAGTTTCTTATGCACTAGGGTCTCCCGGTAAGCACGCCGAGCTGGTGGTATTTGGATTGAAAATGGATAACGAGGCTGATGAGGACGCATCCTGCGAAAACACGGTAGTTAAATTTTTTCTGTGCACTTCATTTGATCTACTTCCGTCGTTTCTCATAATTCCTTCTGAAGTCAGAGAAGTATGTTTTAACTTCAAAAAAGCATAATTATTAGTGTTCCTGCGCAAATTCATCTCTTCTTGGCATGTTGAGAACGACCTCAAAGAAACCCCATTCCTGAGAATTGGTGTTTGGTGCTGATTAAGCTGCTAGCCTCTGGACATTCCAGAACTATCACGATCTGTTCAATGAAATGTTGGAGACAAACCAGACATGGGGTATCATGAACTGTTTTTGGCTGAGGAAGAAAATATGGTAGTCTAAGCCGTATGTCACAGCATCACTTTGTGTCCACACTTCATGAAACTATTACACATAGCTTTTTATCAGTGCGCCGATTTTTTTCGCCGTCGTAACCAATTTTCGAGCACAGATTTTTGCGACAGTCGGCTTATATCTGACATGTCTCCTCACTGTTGGACATGATTCTGTTTGGCGAAGCTTTAGTGTGTCTGACGAATTTTCGTTTTTGCAGAAGTTTGAGCTGCCTCAAAAGCGAAAAGCTATATTTTGGTCCACCAATGAGGACAAACTCAACTTACAAGTCTAGTAACCTATGCCATTACTGACTTTAGTTTGCGCATTCAAGTGTTGAACGCGCCGCGAGGAGACGCGATACGGCGTCCTGTACTCACTGCTGTGCATATCGGAATCGCAAAGATTGACCCTGATCTTAGCCACTCAGGAATACGTCAGATAATGTTTACCTGAGGTTCCAATGTAGCCACATGCTCCGATTTACAGTCTGTGGATTCCGAATCTACCATGACAAATGCAACAGAATCCTTCGCACAGCTTTGTCTTTTGGCACCAAAGACATATTCATCGTACCTTCTTCTGGCAGAGGATCAGCTCAGGTCAACATCACTTGGCGTACTCAGTTGATCCTCTTGACTCAACTTCTTGTTCAGTCTGTCTGCGAATCGCGCTTCCCAACCATGTCAATTTCTGATGGCTGGCTTGCCTACTTGTGAATCGTACTTTCTGGCTACTGTATCGGACTTGGTCATGGTAAGTGAAAAATTATGAAATTTATCATATTGAAAGGGAGCTATTGTGCCATAACCTGAAATCGTTTTCGTATTCGCAATATTAGCAGGTTCTGATCATTCTCCACACGATTACTGCGGTGTATATGCACTAGCAACTAGAGTATTGTATTCAAAAGTCTTCTCGAATATTCGAAACTCGAATAAACGAACATTTTGAGATCGTCGAATATTCGAATATTTTGGAATGGTCGAATATTCGAATATTTCAACTTTCCGAATATTCAAAACCGAGACCTTGGACCCGTGAGCCACGTTACTTTTGGTGCATCTCAAATCCAGAAAAGTATGAACTCCCAGAAAATCACTATCATCCTCACGAAGCGCAGCTTCGCCGCACTTAGCGGATGACAGTGATTTTCTGCGAATCTAGTTCAAAACTTCTTAGACTTCCTTTCCGGCAAAGTATTGTAACCGCAGCGTCACAAACATGTTGCCCGAGTTTTTATTCGGGTGAGAATCACTTTTCAGTAGTGCAAATTGCCGCATTTGACCCGAACCTCCCTATGACACTGGGGAATAAGTTGCTGTTTTGAACTGATATAGCACAACCAACAGCAAAAATCCCCGTTCAACACGCATCCACACGGTGGATTATGTGTTGTTCTGCGTAACCACACCGGCCTCCATCTCAAAACCAAGCAGTCAAGCGTCTCATTGTACGTCACACTCCACATTCAGGAGGAGTGGCACCCTCCAGACTAAAATTAATCTCTCTGAGGCGGTCATCCGCTTCCGCGCCGTTCTTTGCGGAGTGATGTCCTCTCTTCAGATAGTGTTGAATACCATCACCTTTTGAACTGCATTCCATCCACGATTAAAGTTCAACAGTAGGAGTTGTCGGAGGATTTCGCTCTAGGCGGATTGGAGCTTCACATTCCATGCGATAGAAAATGAGGTGTGGCGGGAATTGAGATCATCGCTTAGAACATTTGTAAAAAGTAGATGAACGGTTACAAAATGGTTGGCAATACCCTATCGAACAAAGTTTCATTCTCAGTAAAAGATTATGATTGAGAAAACTGCACAAACTTATTGCCCAACTCAATATATGAAATGCACCATAATGGGCTCTTAACCCGTAAGCTACCGCAGCTTGAGCAATATTCTCACCGGCTGCTACACTAGGTCCTTCGACCTTACCGAACTAGGGTTTCGTCCCTTCTGTTACTTTTGTTGTGCATTGTTGGAATCAGCGTAGAAAGAAGATCAGAAAAATGAGGTGGGGCACTGCCTTTAAAACCTTTTCTAGAAACGAAATGTATCAGTATGGTCAGCAAAAATTAACGTGGCAAGCCGTATATCGCTGCTATTCTTATCGATCGGGCTAGGAGCGATTCGTCTACCTGCTTTTGGAAGCAGGCAGAAGACACTTTTGTGGCTCTGGTATATTAAAGGCAACATGGTGAGAAGGCCCGATGTCTGCCGGTATCTCCATCAAGAATGAAAAGGAAGAGCTGAGACACTGCCATTGAACTGACACACACCCCGCGACCTTACGCTCTGGGCATGTTGTGCCACGTGGGACACAGGCGGTTCTTTAAAGGCAAGGTCCGGCCGAAACATGCTTTAACGGTTTCTTGCTTGAAACAATGAATCTACGTTGGCAGTAACCCTAAACAACAATGAAAGTGTGGAAAAGATCCGTCAAGTTATGGTAAAGGGCTGACATTCTGGTTGCATGGTTGCATAGTACGTGCTTTCAGTGGACGACCACTAGACGTCGGGCCACGTAAGTGGGGTTGCAACAGCAGGTGTGGTGTTGCACTGGGAGGTGTCACACCACCTATGTCGCTGTGTTATTAGTGCCGCAGCACCCGTGTTGTTGCCTAAGCCACTACAGTCACTACACCTCTTTGTCGCTGTGTGGTGGATGGTTACGTCACGTGTTGCTGTGTTGGAAGAGAGTAGCGGTGGCAACACCATCCAGATCAAAGCACCAGGTACCATAACCCTGGAGCATTTTCCCTTGAAGTTCGGGATTGACCTTAACAAGCGCTCTCAAACTCGGGTCACGTGATGTACGGGTGGGTTACATCAGGAAGAGCCCAAAAACCGTACGTCGAAAATTTTGACCCGACCTCGCCTTTAAGCACGCATTTGTGCCCAACTAGTTGTGCACGCGGTCTCACGCGTTGCAGCACGCTTGTCAACCGGCTGACCACATTGTCGCGAATGTGTCAAGATCACTTCTTTTCTGAGTATGTAATGTCAGTTCGCCAACTGCATGAAATATTGAATTCGATTCCGTGGTATTCGATGCAGGGGTGTGCGGAAGTGGAATTTCATAACCCGTAAAACGTAAAACGGAAGTCCCAAAATAGCCGGAAAACGGAAAATTCCGCACACTTCTGATTCGATGTCTACCATTTTCATCTCATAGCTCCACAAAGATGCAATATGATGCAAAGTGGTTCTCACATACTGACATCGTATTCTCTTTATCTCACCTGATAGCCGTTCTCGTGAATTTTCTGAAAATCCTGGGAGGCATGACATTTACCGTATGCCGCAAGGATGAGTAACATTTGAAAAGAGAGGGGGTCCGAATCTAACAGATTGCACGGTAGAATAAAATTGAGAAAACTCCTTGTTAAGATCTTGAGCCACTGGTAGAATAGTGACAATGATTGTTATTGTTTTCGAAGTTATAGTTGTTTTCATTGCGGAACTAAAGAGCAGGTAAGTTTTCTCAGAGAACATGGTTGTTACAGGCAACTCCGTACTGTGCAGAGGATACAGTTCGTTGGCGTGTTGAAAACGGCCTTTTAGAAGAAGCGTGGGAACTGGCTTGCGAGAAGCATACTGAACTTGAAAATAGCAAATGGAACAGCCGATCCATAGGTCGTGCCATGATCGAGCATTTGATTTCGTCTGGAAAGCCGCGTCAAGCTGCCGCTAGAATGGCAGAGGTTTGACTAATCTCAGTTCCTCCTGGATAGCTGTTGTATTTTTAATGCTTACGGTTATTAAAGGTTTGTGGCAAGACCGCTGCTGAGTGGGAGTGGGGTGTTGGTGCATTCGAACGATCTCGTCTTTGTACACTTATCGCAGAGGTAAGTAACAGGCCGGCCCATTCACCATCAGAAGGTATCTATTGAGCGAGCCAAGTTTCGCTAAAATATCGAAAAGCCAAATAAGGTCCAGAGCACCGAATGAGAAATACTCTTACAGCATTTCACAGAAATTCTTATGCTTGTAGAAAAAATATGAATGGGGCATAAGACGAATCACATAGTGTATGAAATCATGAAAAAAATTTTAAAAAATGGCTGACTTCTGTTTTCACTTAACGACAATTTTTGCCACATCGTTTCTGCTCTTCAAAGATTCAATACCTCAGTTCCTCGCATTTCTAATGGCGCCTAAATCAGAGTTCCATTGTGCTAATTCTGAACTAATGTCCGGAATCCCATCTCTTTTATGCGGAAGTCATGCTTTTTTTTCTTGGAAACTGCGCATACGTTGGAAGTATTAGGCGCACAATGTTTCTTCTTCCTTACTTCTTCCTTACATGCTTTCAATTTTATCGTTTTGGAATTCGTCCTACATTGCCGTATTACTTTATGGTTATGTGATGATACATTTTTTGTTAACTATTGTAGTTTCTTCCAACCACCAATCCGCAACTTGAACCGGAGTGCTACGAAACGGTGCTTCAAGCCGCCCTTTATAACGATGTTGACCTCTTCAAACGTCTTGTGCAGCAGTGGCCTCCGGATATATATCGTACTGGTACGTGATAATCTTGTTTAACGTTATCCAGTTGTTGTCACTGGATTTATAGTGAATTACGAAGTGGTATGCAGTGCATTATTTCAATTTTGTTCGCTATTACAGGGTGGTCCAAAATTACGGAGACAGAAAAGTGCGATACGTGTTTTTCGGCTTATCTCGAGTTTTTGGCATCTTGCATCCGATCTTTTGCTGTTCATCTGTTCAACCGCACGGCTTCTTCCGTAACAATACCCAGCACTATGAATTTTAGGAACAGCTAGATGTCAGTCAAGACTTTTCTATCACCTAATGCCATCTTGTCAACGTGTAGGATTTTGCCTAAGGGTCACTTACCAGTACATCGAACAGTTGAGGGCAGGGGTATTAGAAAAACATCAGATTTCTGAAAGACTACCTACCAGGTTTATGAGATCCAAGATTTGGCGCGGATATGTCGATATACGACACGGTTTGGTCGTCCTTGTCAAACCGAATCATCATTAATCGTATAATGGGGAAGCAATCTTTGGAACTTCAGCATTGGAGGTTTTGTGCCTAATAAGCTCTACTACCCCATCCAAACTCTTAAAAAAGGAACCGGAAACAGCCCAAACAGACATTTTTACCATTTTTCGCACGGGAATTCATGTCCACTTCCTTATAACTACTATTTTTAGTATCCATTCGCGTAGATTTCTTGTTATGACATTCATTTAAACACAAAAACTTATTTTAATCGTATAAAATTCTTTAAGCAATGGCTCCTAGAAGAGTGGAGTTATCTGGGAGGAGGGTACCTCCGCGCCCTAGCAAGTGACTGCTTCGAATTCTTCACACCTTTTCTCGCCGGTTGTGACAGAATTCATAAGACGTGGTAGTAGATTTTGTTTAATAATGCTGACTGAAAAATACCGTATTGGAAACAGAATAGCCGACTTGCTTCGTAACAGATATGATTTTTTGGCGAGTCTCCCTAATTTTGTGCCACCCTGTATTATACTTTCTCTGAGTATGTAGTCTGTTCCACACGCGACGATAGTTGAGTATGCGTGCATTGTGTCTGTTTTCCTCTGCACCCTTTCCAATCTCTGCGCACTTTCCCGTGCTCTGCGGTGTTTTCCCAACTATCTTCCCCCGTGGAACAGACTATATAGCACTGAAAATGGGTTCTCTACAAACTTGCTCTTAATTAGAGAGCTTTGCATTTCCTGGGTTGTCAGATGGTGCAGTCATGGCTGCTGGACAGTTTAGCTCCCACATTCGGGCTGATCATCTCGACCACAGCAGTTTTTCTACTTAGATCCACTTGTCCGTGTTTTAAATGCTGTGTTGACTCCAACTGCTGCTTACGAGGGTTTCTCGAAATATTCCTGCATCTCTCTACTTATGATTTGTTCACGTTATAAACCGGTTCTTCTAGGTTTCATGACCGGGCTGACTTTGAAACGTATACAGGAGATAGTGTCGTCTCAATCAGAAGCAAGTCGTTCATACCAAAATGTGAGTTACCTCCTCAACCATTCATTTAGATTAATTCGAGGTACTGTCTATGATGAAGGTTAACTAAAAAACAAACACTAGGGTGGGAGTAATTTGGTCGAGACCTCGAGGTAACCATAAGGTAGCCGGCGTAGGTTATCTCGAGGTCACCTCGAGGTCAACTTTCCAAAAAATGTATTGTAAAACAACTGAGACCTCGAGGTAACCGACCGGTCACCTTGAGGTCTCACTCTGGTCTCGACCTCATGGTAACCGAGCTGAGATCGTGATCTATTATCTACAGTCTGTTCCCTCAAACTTACACTGCCATCCTCGCCCGATCGAACACGCACGCGCCGCTTTGTTCGATCGGGGCGAGGATGGCAGTGTAAGTTTGAGGGAACAGACTGTAATCAGACATATTTATGAAAATAGTATCATGAGGCAAGAGACGCAGACCGGTCACGAAAAAGTACTCCCGAATACTTTTTTCATTCTGACCGACAGGTCATGAGGCCTAAAGAGGCCCTACTGGTTTGGTTTCTTGTATTTGGGGATTTCTTTGGATTTTTCATAGCAGTTGACCCAGACATCGTGGAGACTTTTGATTATAGAGCGAAACAGTAGGGTAATTGAAATGTGGGTGAGAGTTAGGAATCTTTTAGGAGCAGAACTGGTGAAGAAGGACCGTCGCTCTGATTTTCTTCATCATAGCTGAAATTTAAAAATTCTAGTGCCGCAAAACAGTGTAGCTACTCACTATGCATGAATACTTTTACTGATATTTAAATTGCGTTTTTTATATGAATTTTTTTAACTCAAAATAGTAAAAATCCCCGATTCTCTGAATCTCATATTTAGCTACGGCATGAGTAAAATTCTCATCAAATTTGAACTTTCCCAGTAACAGAATTTGTAGCTAGCGGAATTCTGATGCGTGAGGCGATATCCTGACCCCATCGATTCCAGTTCAGAGCACCCTGAAATCAAGCTGCACTGCCCCTGTTTCTAGATCTATTTTGTTTTGCTACCATTGACTGAGAAAAAAAATGCTCGACTCTACTGGTGTTCGAGGGTTTCCTTACCGTTCCGAATATCCTGACTACACACGATTTCACTGATCATGGGTTTCATTGGAAAAGCCTCAGCAGATTGCATCACCCGAAGGCAACAAGCTAGTTGTGCTATTATGAGTTCCTTTTGTTCTTACAATTAGTTCTAAACTGAGAAACTTCTGATATTTTAGCAGAAGTTAGGCCTAATCCTGTGTTCTCTGGCCTACATGCCAGAGATTCACAAGTTTCATTTTTGGGGAGCACGTTAATTATACATCAACCAAGTGCTCCCACCCGCCTCCGGCGAGTCTCGCAGTTGCCCGCTTTGCGGGACTTTGGTACTGATGCACCAACGATTTTCAACAAAGCGGGTGAAGCCGACAGTTGCGAGGCTCGCCGAAGGCGAGTTGGAGCACTTGTAGGGATGAAATCAAATTGTTTGTTTGTAATCGCTTCCGCATAGAAACTTCAACTTCGCACTTAACCCTTTCGAAAAAGCTCAATTGACCACAGACAGAATCCTGAGAGTTTCTTCTTCTCCTTCGCATGGATTACAATGACCTTTTGCACTGCGGGGCACAATTCTGAGTCGAACGGTATAGGTTTCATGTGTGTTTGTCGGTTGGATCGTGAGATATAAGCGATTACTAACAAACACACAAACAGATGAGTTTTACTCTATAGTGATATGATGGTTGTGATGAAGTCAGCAGAGGAGGAGGGGGTCTGAACCGAATTTGGGATGAATTTTCTTTCGGAGATTGATTTGAGAAATCTTGTTAAATGCTCATTTTATTTTTAGCGGATGTCCTCAAGTCTAAGAAATAACATATTACGTAGGATTGTGCGCAGCCCACTTTTGCCCTTTGCTTCGCAAATTTGAATGGCAAAAACTATAAGTGGAGAACTATTCTCTTGTGGCCTTTTCCGTCCCATAAAGTCAACTCAAGCAGGGATCTCTCAGCAAAAAGTGTTTCTACTGTTCTAAAGATAGGAATTTGATCGCTACAAAATCCAAATAGCGCTACTGAACATGAAATTGTACATGCATGACTGAGATGGCTGGGTTGCCAACACAAGTACAAAGTATAGGGATTTTTTGGCAATGCATAAGACATAACTGCAGCAAACCTTTGACCAAATACTTTGTTTTCACCCTGTAATTGCAGAGGATTTCCCGTTAAGGCCGGCCAACCAGCACATCCGGATTGAAAACGCAGCTTTGACGTTACTCAAACGTCGTTTGATTTGCTTAAGGGTTGCGACTAGGCCTATCCCTCACCATATAAACGCATGTCCACTAAACGCACGTATAAAGTATAATTTGTAGTTGTACCACCGCTTGGCTAACGTTTATGAAGTGGATATTTCCATGTTCAGAGTGAGTGGTGATAAATTTGATAAGTTTCACATAGCTCAAAACAAAGCAGGGTAATCACAGTACAGGTGGCCAAGTGCGATGTGTTCTGTCTCGGAGTCAAACCCTCACGGGATCGAATCCTCTCGAGACAAAAATGATTTGTTTGGTCAAAATTGGCCAATTCGCGATTTCAGCTCGGTCACCTTCAGGTGAGGTCGTGGTCTCAATGTGAAACTGCGAGTTAACTCCGGCCAAATTACTACCACCCCTAGTCATTAGAGTTCAAGAAAAGAAACAGGTGGAATTTCCATTAAAAAGTTTCTTCACCTATTAGCTGGAACGGTGAATGCATTAAAACTTTTGCTACCTTTTGAGCACTCCAGTTGCACAATTTGACCTTTCTTGTGTTTAGGATGAGATTCGTCTGTACCACGCTCTTGCACATCTCTATCTTCACGAAAGGAAATTTGATTCTGCTCTTAAAATCTACATCAGTTTGAAGGACCCACATATTTTTGCTGTTATTGATAAATATCAATTATTTGAGCAAGTGGGTGTTTTCTATTTGTTACAAAGTATTTTCTGTAGCTTCTTTTCTCCATTTTCTCCTGTAGGTGAAGGACCAGGTTTCTGAATTGATGACTATAAACACGGATCGGGCTCTGCGGCTCCTCCTGGATAACGAAGACAACGTACCTGCATCACTAGTTATGGCAAAGATAGCCCGTCAGCCGAAGCTACAGGTAAATAATCATGTCGCTGGTGGTAATGTTAAGTGAGTGATACAGTTCAAATCGAATCTCTTCAGCTGGCGTATTTAACAAAACTTCTCGGTCGGAATGAAGGAGCCGAGTTCGCCGATCAAGCCGTTCGCCTTTACGCAGAATACGATCGGAAGAAGCTGATCCCGTTCCTGCGGAAAAATGAGAATTACCACATAAGGAGGGCGTTAGAGATATGTCGACAGAAGAATTTCGTGGAAGAGGTTGTTTTCCTGCTACTAAGTTTATTTGCAAACCTCAATTTTCAATGGTGGTATTCATGAAAACGCGAGCGGAAAGAGTTGTGGTCCCGACGCGCTGCTGTATCTTCTCGCCGTGACCCTTCCAAGTGACCCGTGCAGAAACATTGATATTCATAGACGACCGGCAAGACTACAAGGAGGCCTTGATTAGTTCGCGCGAACATTGTTAATGTTGATTAATGTAGACTAAACCGAGTAGACATGTTGTAGGTTAGACGAAGATATTATTATATCGAAAGCTAACCAATAAACCATCACACGGAAGTCTTCAGAACTTACCAGAAGCAACTATCCTACAATATGAAGCTGCGCGATAGCTCCATAATATCATTATCATGCACACAAAGCTAAAAGTAATACATTTTATCTGTCTTTCCTTTTGCGTATTCTTTCCACCAGTGTCTAAACATTGAGAAATCGCCCTGAAGACACTTATCTCCAGTAGGCTAAATTTTCCCCAAAAATGTTCATGACTTCCGCCACGGGAGCGTAGCCAATATCCTGTGGTATTACCTGAATCAACTTTCCATCACTGTTGACGTTCTTGCATGAATACCTTCTCTTCTATTAGCGATTTTTCTGTATACTTGCAGATGATCTTATTACTGGGAAAATGT
Source organism: Ancylostoma ceylanicum (assembly GCA_000688135.1). NCBI lineage: Eukaryota > Metazoa > Nematoda > Chromadorea > Rhabditida > Ancylostomatidae > Ancylostoma > Ancylostoma ceylanicum. Next base: position 16,452 of record JARK01000391.1, read on the forward strand.
GGGAATCACGTTGATGCCTTGGACTTGATGATTAAAAAGTATAATCAATTGGACAAAGCGATTGAGTATTGTCAAGGTGATTACACTAAAACCTAGTCTGCTAGTAAGGAATTTTCATTAGTATTGCTCTTATAGGATTTTATTGCAGAACACGATGATACAGATTTATGGGCTCGTCTGATTGAGGAAGTTGTTGAGACACCCGAACACATAGCACATTTACTGAACCATGCTGGTAGTAGTATTGATCCTCTCCGTGTCATAGAGAAGGTAAGCACAATTAGAATACCGTATTGGTTGTATTATAGAATAGCGATCTTTCAGTTGTACGCCTGCACCGCACATGACTTTGGCGTTAGAATGTTCTATTACTCAGCCACAGTTCCTATAAAGTCAGTAGTATCAGTGTCTACCAGTGGCGAGAATAGGTCGCCGAATTTTTGATGTTACTTTAGAAAATAAATCGAAAAAACTGCAATAGTATGTTTTTATTTACTTCTATCATTTATAAATAATTTTTTCCAATTATTTAATGTATTAATTAATATTTTATTGGGGTCATTTTCCATCCAGGCCCCCAAAACGGCGGAGACTCCATTTTTTTTCCCAGGCCCACCCCCTTCCGCCTACTCTCTGCGTCCGCCACTGCTACCTACTATCTGTTTCTAAAATGAGAACAATTCAATGTTTTGTCTGTAGCTAGGCAAGACACGTCAAATCTTGGAAATTGATCGCTGTCAGTAACTGGAAACGTGCCAAAACATGTCTCGCCTGCAACGGGCGAGACTTACCTCATCTTGGAAGCCTGCCAAGTGGTAAGATTTGTGAAAGAGACAGTACTTACTATCTTCTTCCATCCCTAACACCCGTATTATAACACCTGTCACCTACGGTGATGTGACTAGGGAGCACTTGTTCAAGCTAACATTTTTCGCCTTCTGTGCTTTACAAGATTTTCATATCGTCCATTAATAAGTTTGATCGGATGCTCGACAGTCGGAGTCGCTGCCTTGCAAAAACACATTTGTTGACAGTTTTGGCGTGCGAAATTCGCCTTCATCTTTGACTATGTTTTCACGTCTCGATTCTACATTTAATTTTAATCAGATCCCGCCTGCGATGTCTGTTCCTGGACTGCGTAACGCTCTCGTCAAAGTTCTCCGCGACTATGCTGCTCGGGTGGAATTGCAACGTGGATGTCAAGGGGCAACTCGAGGGGACGTCCGTGACCTCTTAACTTTCCATTTGCAGTCACAGGCGTTGTCAGTGATTGTTACATCCGGAACTAATTGTTCGATGTGTGGGTAAGTGTTTTTTGGTTCCATTTCCTGTTTAGTAATTATTTTCATTCCTTAAGGAAAAAATCAATACTTTGCCCGGGTACACACTGTGCTGAGCTGCGGACATTCGGTTGCGGACACGTCGCGCATTTGACTTGTTGTTTAGAGGTATGGTTTCAATACTTGTTTGTCTGATTTTTTTAATTGATATACTAAGCCTCCTCCACAGTTGTTTCACTTGGAACAGATCACCTGCTATTATCGAAAACCGTATTAAATATCCATGTTATGAGCTTAACAATGCTATGGACATGGCAGCAGTGTATTGTTGGCTTGAGTTCATGTAATACTAGCGAAGCAAACCACCAAGGCTGCGTGACCTTTTGGACCCTACAACCTTACTGTAATTACAACACAGGGCTGCGGGACGGCTGCGATGCTTGCGCTGCCGCCGACAGGGGCGGGGGTGCGAACAAATGTGAACGAGCTCTCCTGGCTCTTAGTCAGCAAGTAGCTGGAAATCTGTATCTGGGGGTTATTTGACATGCTAAACAAGGTTTTCACATCCATTTAGCACCACGACTTCATCCTGCGCGACTACAACAGGTAGCCCGTAGTTAATGTATGTTTCAGAATCTTTAAAACTTTGCAGACATGGGTTATTGCTCATGATTATCTCAGTTTCCTCAGTGATCATATATTTAGCTGTCTAGTACTGTTCTGCCGGTCAAAGGAAGGCAATTTCTTGAGTTCAGCATATGAAAAAATGGTTCGATGGAGTAAACTTTTATCTTAATGAGCAGCAGCGTGTTGCTGGTGCCAAAGCAACAATCGAGAGTGGGGGGTTGCCAGCCTGGTTTTGCTTAACCATGCATTTATGAATCCTTGCCTAGGATACATTACAGCAATTAAATTAAAGCCATTGAATTCTCCGTATGCCTATCTCAAAAAAAAAAAAAAGGAATGGGGAGCGTATTTCAAGAATGCTTAGCGCGAATTTGACACTTATTTTTCTTCACAATTCCATTTCTCTCTCCTGAATTTGTATTTGCGATGAAGAGTAACTTTAGATCTCTTGGAGTTTAGATAACTGCGCAATGAGAAAAAACGGAAATGTGGAGAAATCTTTATTAATTCAAAAGCTTCTGTTTCAGTGAAACTGCTTGTATGCGACCTCTGTTACGCGGGGGTTGGCAGGTTTTCCCGGAGGAATTTTACAAAGCAAGATGGCATGCCCTTAGGACGAGGACATGTCTTCAAGTGTTATAATTAGCGGAGGACATCCTGAAAATGGCGACAACAGCGCAGTCAACCGAAAAATGTGGATTGTCAATAATGAAGGAGAATTATCCTGAGTATTTGGTCATATTTTCGACAATATATTGGTATATACCATCACATTCAATGCATCGTTTTCTTGCGATTCTGACATAACAGATCTTAGCAGAAAGCAAACAGCAGTATGTGTTCTCGAAACACGGGTGATGGTTAGGAAGCAACTGAAGATCTTAAGGTTTCCATATCCCTGATATGGGCTGCCCTCCCTCACTCCTATGCCTCATTCCTTGGTTTACACATTAAGTAACGAAAGATTCACACATTGCCATGCGTAAACCATGAAACGAGTGCGCAGACATCCACGCGGACAAAAAAAGTTTAAGTTGTGTATCCTTGAAGACCCCGTCATTGTCTCTCTAGTATGGTGTGCGATCAATCCTTGTCCATGTTAATCATTAATGAATCGTTGAAGCTAATCTTCTTCTCTAAGTTCAAAAGTATTTTGGTCTGTTGGAGGATCAACACACTGAATCCTGATTTCTGTTTAGGCGGAACGGAAATTGCTGTTGGAACCAGGGACTTGTACTGCGTGTAGTGAAGCCACACGAGACGAAGCATTTTCATGACATCCATGCTTTTCAACTAACCACCTAAAACCTATCATACGTTCAGAAATTTGAATTCTGCTTGGTATCATTCTACATGTATTGACGTGTCTCGTTTCATCTTTCAGAACTGAAGCTATTCGTGTTACACTTATCATCATGTCATACTTTCGAGGACTTTTATTCCATTACTGCTTGGTCTCCAAGTTAATTGATAGATGTTTAAAGTTTCTATCCTATTCAAAACAGATGTATAGCGAATGTACATGTTCTGTCCCTATGATCAACTAATAACGAAGTACTGACGAATATGCATGCCAATCTGCCTTGTTCACAGCCATTCATGAAACAGTGAAGCAATTGTTGCCTTGTGAGTGATGAGGTTCTCCGGTTGTAGACAAGATTCATGGTTTCCATCGATCTAGAAATAAAAATATTATTTCAGCCAAGTGCGTACTGATTTTGTGCATACTCTCTGTTGCAATAAATGGGTAAAAAAATGAAGTCGAGTGAAGCTTTCGGCATTGGTAAATTAATCACAACGGCAAATTGAATCCCTTTTACTTGCCAGTGAAGTTCTATTCTATGTATGGTGTATTAGAATAACGCTGGCCGATTTCTGCGAAGGCTGGCTTCCGCTGTTTTTGACTGCGTATCATAGGCAATCGTTATATATAGCTATCAGTGGCGGACGCAGAGGAGGGGGCGGGGGGGGGGGGGGGGGGG